>WUAM01008423.1:0-262644 GCA_024336885.1 Actenoides hombroni | reverse complement strand
GACGATGGGCCCGGGCCCCGGCCCGAAGGCCCCGGTGCCCGCCGCGGCGGGTAGCCACCGCTCATGGTCACCCTCGAGGGCCCCCCCCAGCCGCCGTCCCCACAGCCCGGCCCGCCCCAGCAGCTCCTTCCCCACCCCCGCTGCGCGACCTGTCCCCCCGCAGACCCCCAGCCCCGCTTCCAGCGCCGCTGCGTGTCGTCCAGTACCCCGCCGCGGCCTGTCCCCTCCGCACGCAGTAGGACACCCTACCCTCCTGAGAACCGCCCATCTCCCAAGTATCTTCTGAACTTGTGATCCCAGCAAGGCAAGGTGGTCTTGGACAGAGCCAGTTCTGGCAAGGGACATCAGGAAGAGAAGCAGGGCAGCAGCTCGGTCACAGCTGGGGACTCAGGAAAAATGTGTCATCCATCCCTGTGTCTACCAATACCTCCCTGCACTGGCTCTCAGCCATGCACTAGGTCCTGCCTTTTAGGTGATATCTCCTTCAGATATGGAAAGAATCCTACAGCAAAGTAAGTCTATAGTGTACTGATGCCAGGGAAGGTTGAGGAACAGAAGTGAGTTAACTACAAGGTAGCTTTTATTTTAGTACAGGTGTCCTTTTTTAGATCCACTTTTTTTTCAGATGATGTCAAACTAATTACCATTATCTTATCTATATCAAATCACACCAAAGAGCTCTTGAATCATATAATGAACCAGCACCCACAAAGAAAGCAGCTCAGGAGTATATAAGTCACTGAGCAATTAAAACTCAGATGTGGTTACACTGTTTTTAATCACTCAAATTTGATTTTCTGTGACACACCAAAATATAATTCTAGGAGTTATCACAGCATATTGCTAAGCCAGTTACACTAAAAACCACTACAACTGGATTAAGCAGTCTATAAGCAAACATCTTTTACTATAATACACTAGTACTAGCTTCCAACCTAAACTTCTCTTGGAACACCTTGAGGCCATTTCACCAAAACTGGCAAAGATAGTTTCACACAAGCTGCTGTGGAGAAGTTGAGCTGTGTCCTAGCCAAAATCAGGCCCAAATCTGTAAACACTGACTACCTCAAAGGCTGGTAGGTGGTACTCACCTTGTTGGGATAGTTAAGACTGTTTTGTAGCTTTACATGATGGATAAATAGAAGAGGAACTCGTGGAAGAACCAGGGGAGTTCTCAGAACTTCCATGTCCTGCTTCTACAACAAAGAGCTTGCAGCAAGTCAAAGTCCTTGGGGTACCCAGGGCTCCCAAGGCTTATAACCAAAAACCTGGATGCTTTCAGGGTGTCATCCCACATCCTGGGGCCTTCCCAGCTGCCAGTGTGCATGCTGGAAATCAAAAGCATCCTGCCCACCATGGCACAGAAACAGGGCAGGTTTCAAGGACGACTTTGCAAAATCCTTTCCTATTTTTCATAAATTAATGTTGTCATCCAGGTCCCCATGAATGGGTGTGAATAATACTTCAGAAACAGGCTTTTAGACCTCTTATTCATTTATTTGTGGAATTAGGGCCATCAGGAAGCAAACCTGTGTATTTAGCAAACTGCCTTGGCCCTTCATGTGCAAAAGGAAAATAATACCTTTTGCTTAACTCAGCAGCACTGTGAGAAACAGTGTAATAATAAGCCAAATGACCTAGTACATTGATAGCACAGAGCATATTTCACAGTTATACACATACTCAGACTCTCTTTTTTTCCATCCATAAAACAAGTAAATTAGAATTTAAGCTAAAAGTAAAGCTAAATCTGTCTGCCTTAAGTATTCTTGTTCTGAGAGTGACTGCAGTAGCTTGGTATTGCTGTCGTAGGGAAGCATTCGATTAACTCTGAATTGTTTCAGGAAACAAAATCAATGGCCTGCTGCCTTCACCCTTTAGACAGAACCCCAGAGGGCAGGTTTTTGGGGGTCAAGCAGGACCAGGATACTCCCACCAACAACACCTCCCTCTTTCAGGGGCCATCCTTGCACATGACAGTGCTGTTTGGGGCATTGTCCCATCCCTGCCCTGTCCCTTAAGTGTCAGATCCAGAATTGCCCACACGTTGTTGTGCGTAATTCCTCGAAGCCCAGGCTTGGCCCTTTGCCCTTCCTCAGTAATTTCTTGTTTGACCTTATAACTAGTTCTCTAGAAACTTTCATGCCAGCTACCAGATATTTCTGTTTAGCAGTTAAGCTCAGGAGTGCTCACAACACATAGCCACGTTGGTCTGCTTTTTGCATTTGTGCTGTAGTAAACACAGACCCTCAAAGCTTAAGGTCTTAGTTAATTCCAATTTTTATGTGGATTTGACTTTCTCTCCCATGCCTCTGCCTTTGATCCCCTCTTATATACAACAGTAATAAAGAAGCAACTGTAATTACCATCTATTATATGGATATTTTGAGACAAACACTTATAATGCCAACCTTGTTATCAAATATACACTGCAAACAATTAAAAAGCACAATCAATACCTCATTCCTATTAAAAAAGTATACAAGGTGAGGAGCAAGAGGAGCTGCTAACAAGCATGTGATTTATTACAGGGGATGCAAGAAGCCTGGATTTTAAAACTCCTATTAAATCTTTATAACAAACATATAAATGCTCATATACTATGGTCAGTAAAATATACCAGAATCTTAATCCACAACAAATAACATTTTTATGAATTCCAAGAAAATAGAAGTATGCAAAGGATGCAAGCTTTGGTTTCTTTTTATTGTGTAAATATAGATGTATATACACACTTGTCTATATTAGCAGTGATTAATGTGTGTTTATGGGCTGTATGCTTTTCTGTTGTGAACTCTTTTCAAATTCCAGAGGGTGACTTTCCTCTTTTACCCATAAAATTTCTGTGTATTTGCAAACTTTACATCATTCCAGAGAGGTAAACGTGGGGATTTCATCTCTGCAAAATCATTGCTTTGCATTTTATTGTGTACCTCTATGGAATAGATATTTTCTCTGTAAAATGAATGGTTGCACTTCCCAATGCACCCAAAACACCACACTGAAAAGCTTTCAGTATTCCCCTCCACTTCCCTACAAAATTTAAATGCAACATTAATGATGGTTTAGCCCTTGTAGTTCTAAGGTGAGCTGATTGTCTTCTCTCTTAGATTTGCAAAAGTAAACGTTGCCTTCAAGAGATAATTTTTTAATGTGATTTAAGACATGCTCATTAGCACAGGCCGAGGAGATATTTACATTCTGAATCTCAAGTTATTTGGCTGAAATGGAACAAACAACTTTGAGTGCATCTTTCTCCATGCCTAATCAAAATATAACAAACCAATCTGCCCAAAAAGCATCCAAACCAGGCAGTGACCTAGATGTTTTTTCTTCTTCCAGACTCTAGTTTTTGTTCCACTAGTGACAGTCCCCCTGCACAGAGCACAAAACCTGGATTTTCTTCAACACAGTTGCCTCTGAGCTGTAATTGTGATGGAGACTGGATGCCAACACTTGAAGTAGTTTTGAAACAATATACCTAACTCAAACCAAGTGCTATTTTTACAGCCGCCCACCAAACGGAGCCCTGCGCTGGGTTGAAATGGGAGGAAAACAGGGCTGGGGAAGGGGGAAGATCCCAAGAGGCCCCGAGCCTCTCGGTCGCTCCCCACGCCAGAGGGGAGTCCTCATCCAATCCCCATCCATCCCAGGGGTCTGAGGGAATGGAAAGGAAAAGGGCAGAAGCTGAAGGCAGCGGGACCCCGCCGGAAATGGGATCCTTAGCCCCTGGCTGTCTGAGAAACTAAACCTCCTCTGGCGCTGGGCTCTGGGGCTCAGCAGTTTCACCCCTTTATTAGTGAATTTTCAGAGCCCGGGGCAGGAGGGACGCTGCAGCAGGACGCTGGGCAAGGGGAGTCCCCAGTGGCACTGCTCCAAACCCCAGGATGGTGAAAGAAGAGGAGCAGGAGGAGCCCTGAGGCCAGGACTGATGCTCAGCGTGGCTGATATGAACACTTTGGGTACTTTGGGTTGACTGCCATTTCTATAAATAAACAAGTGTATGGTGTCACCACAAATTCTTCCTTTCCTGCCTTCCAGTCCACATGGACTTGTATAATTCTAGCATTCTAAATGTGATGTAATCACTAAACCTTCTGCTGGTTAAGTCCAATAGATAACAAAAATGTTTTCAGTGCAGAGCTGATCTCAGTGCTTGTGCACAAAGATGTATTGTAGATCAATGCAATTGTCCCCTTCTTTCTGTCAAACTGGGATAAGTGCCTGGGGTGACCTGGATGAGGATGGAGGCAGCTCATTATAACCTAGGGACTTTCTGACTATGAGCACAGTGACTGGAGATTTGTCCCAGCTCAGTCTAACAGCAAACCCATTCCTTTTCACTCGCCTCAAAACTTCTATTCAAATTGAAATATGATACGGTTTGTGCTTTACACAAAAGAGGCTTGATTTACAGCCCAGATGGCATCCAGCATTCACACAGAGTATTAGTGTTCTCTTCTAACAGCTGCTTTACATCCTTGGTACCAATGGGATTAAAAAGGACAGTAAAATTATGTTTGTCAATACATAACAAAAAGTTATTAATTAATAGTCACATAGTACACAGCTGTTAAATTAGGATATGGGAAATTGTTTGCTGCAGATCACAGCATTTATTCTTTTATTTTCAGCAGCTTCCCAAAGTGCTGCCTCTGAAAGGATGATTTACTACCAACCAAAATGTTCATTAACATTTCTTCCTGGACTGAGCTCAGCAATTTCATGACTGCATTGCTTAACTAATTACTATGCATATGGTAAAAGAAATCCAAATGCCACATAATTAACACACAGCCTCAGACAAGAAAGGGGAGATCCTTAGCAGTTAATACCAAAGGCACCTTTTTAAAATCTCATCATGCAAGACTGTTTGAATTTGAAAAACCCCCAACCCCAAGCATTCCTTGGCTACAGAATGAATTTTAATAAGAACATTGAATAAAGGAAAGGAGTTAGCTGAGGTTTTCCAGACAGTGGTTTACATCTTGTCAAATCCTCTATGTCAAACCCAGACTGCTGTCCAGGCATTCCATGCCTCACAGGTGCACAGGACAGGAGGAAGGTGGGAAGGACAGGGCAGGAGTGAGGAAGGTGAAGAGTGGCCGCCCCCCCCCTGCCCCCCTTTGGGGCCCACCCGTCCGCCCAGTACGGGACCAGTTCAGCTTCACGTCACCAGTATGAGGCCAGCATCCTCCCAGTTTGGTCCCAGTGTGGCTCAGCCAACACCGCCCCCCCCCACCGCACAGGGGACCCCCAGCGCCCCCTGCCACCCCCCCCCACCTCCACCCATCCACACCCCACACCATCCCCCTCCCCCCCACGCCCCCGCACACAACACTATATTGCCATAACAATTAAACTCTGCAGTGGACAGGCATTTGTTCAAGAGGCTCATCCAAACAGTACTCATACTTGGGCAGGTGAAGAAAATTTCTAACCTTCATTTTTTCTCTTTTGCTCAATGGAATAAGTTCATTAGTCCCTAAACCTGAACAATGCCTACTAAGTTCTTCAACTAGAGAGCGGAAAGAAGTAACAGCATACTCTTAGAACCTGGTTTTGCTAGGTAAGCTGCTGATAACCATCAAACCGATTTCAGACCTATGTCCCCCTCACTGGAGTGCTGCCACCAGCCAAGGTGGGTTTTGGTACCACCACGTGCCCCTGGGTACATCCCAATCCTCCTAAAGGAGACTCGACAGGGACAACAGTCTCCCTTCAGGGTAAGCCGGCTCCCAGTGGTGGCTCCTGGGGCTGCTGCAGTGACAACATCCCCTCTGCATAGCAGGAGAAAGGACTTTAATCTAGAATCTAGCCTGTGCAGGCTGCAATGGCATGGCCAGTTTCTGTGTACACAGATGTTGTATACAAAAGAAGTCTAATTTGAATCGGGGGATCTGGGTTCTGTTAGTGACTCTGATATATATTTCCTGTATTGCTCTAGGCAAGGTATTCAGGGCCTGATCCAGCCTCCATATAATTACATAACAGTCTCTTCTTTGGCAGCACCATGAGCTGGATTAGGCTTCGAGTCCTTCATTCAAAGGCCACTGAAATCCTTGTGAGCCTGTCCAATACCTGCCACCAGCTTCAGGCCCTGCCACAGCAATCCAGCCTGGCAAGCACTGAAGAAGGTTTCCTTCGAGGCACTGAACCCCCCCATTAAATAAGCTTGTTAAAAATATTCCTTCACTAGCCAGCCTTTGAACAGTCAGGTCTATTATATAAACGCATCTTTCTCCTATAAACATTCCTGGGGAGACAGTGAGTCACGGATTTTAACTTGAGTGGCCTTCAGTGCCCTATACAGGTGCCTCAGAAGCCATCCACTCCTTAAGGCATTCTAACACCAGTTATGCACTTGTGCCTTCAACGAATTGAAATCTATCTATCAGGGAGCATGTGTAAAACTGCACAAGCTATTTTCTTCACTAGGCATGTGAAACAGACAAAAATAAAAGACTGATTTTTTTTTTTAGGCAGTCTCATGTGTCCCCTACTCCCTTGGCCCTTGCTGCAGGTCCAACAGCTAACCAAAAATCAGATTATATTAATCTTGCTCCCTGCTCACATTCACAGCAACATGAAAAAGGTCCAGATGAAGAAAAAAAATAAGAATTCCTCACCTCTATCCAATAATTCATTATTTACTCATCTGAAGAGATGAAGTCTGATCTCCCTCTGCAACTGACATCTCCCTCTTCATGCCTTCTGTGTGAGTAAACCTTATTCCCAGATAAGCATGGGATTTTCTCTAAAATGGTAATATGCTTTTAAAAATGGCACATGAATCAAAACATATGGGTTTAAGTCACAAGTAATCAGTTATAAACTTAGGTACAACATTAGGTACCTTCCAAAACTATAGAAAATAAGTAATGTTTGGACACATAGCAGAGTATGAGATAGAAATTGCAGATTCTGCAAAGCAGAATATATTTATGGGAATATGATAGTACTGAAAATAGTACTTTTCCAAAATAAAAATAATATATATATGAAATTAAAATATGAACACAAAATATACAATGACATATAAAGTTAAAATAATATTTCTGCTATAAATGATGTATTTGAAAGTTAAGAAAATAATAATAATATATGTATAAAAATGCACAAACATGTCAATCTTTCCTTCAGAGGGACTGCAGATATGTATTGGCATATTGGAACACTGTAAAGTCATGTCGATGAGTGTAAAAGAATCTCTCAGCTTCTAGTTCATTTTTTTCAGACAAGGGCACCACAACTCCCACATCTGAACATTTCATCAAGGCCTAATTTCTGGACAACAGAATGGCCAAGATGCATATTTTCATCGATACAAAATGGCTCAGGTTGCAAGGGACTTCAGAGATCATCTACTCCAACCTTCCCAGCCTTTGCAGGGACACCTTTCATCCAGCCTGGCCTTCAACACCAACACTTACCTCAATATTCACAGAAAATTACTCAATATTCTTGACAACTAATAAAATGACTAGAGAAAACTGAATTTTCACTCTACATATACTATCAATATCCTAAGGATGTATTTTCAACTAAAGGTATGTAGTATATAATGCAGATAATAGGACTTTGGCTTCTCTTCTAGCATCAGCCATGTGGATATTGTATTAATTTTTCCATGTGCTTTGAAATATATAGGTTTAGATGGTTGTAGGATGTTCCTGAGTTATGAAGCAGAAGATATGGGCCAGGCCTCTGTCTATCCAGCTGCTCTCTGTTTGCCTCAAGCAGACAATGAAACAATGCTGTGGTACTCCAGAGGCAGAAGTGCTGTACACGGAATGAACAGCAATGGAGAGTGAAGAAAATAAGGAACAGATCTGAGGCCTTCCAATACTCAGAGGGCCTACAGAACGGATGGGGAAGGTGTCTTCATATAATGGGCTCAAAGCTGTTACCTGTGGACCTGTTTTCTACACATTTTTGTAACAAGACATGTATCTTTCCCAGAAGGTTTTCCCTGGGCTGCTGTGTAAAATGGCCTTGTGGAAAGGAAAATCAGACCCATAAAAATTTGTCCCATGCTGCAAACCATCTGAGCTTCATTCTCGAAAAGGCTCCCAGCCCATCAAATGCAAGGCCAAGAGATACGTGGCTTTTCCTTACACATGGGGTCAGCTTTCACTGAGGCATATAGAACAAAGTCCAGCATTATCCTGATTGATACTGACCAGTTAAATTTGATAAAAGAAAGGAGGGAGCAATACAATTAAACACATAAAAGATAGAGAGGATTATGGAGACACTGCAAAAGTAGAATATGCAGCTTGGGAGATTTATTTAGGGGAGGAAGGGGGGAAAAAAAAGTACTAAAAAGTCCAGTTTTCCAATTGATTCTGTTGAAAACAGTTCCATTTATCACACTCATCTCCCTGGGTATAGGGAGACAGTGGGTTCATTTGTGGGGCAGGTAATCAGTTTGAGCCACATGGGACTTGCCAGGTGGCTAGACAATAGCTTATCTACTTGTCACATACCAAATCCCCTTCCAGTAAATCTACTGCAGCTAGCTGTGCCATCTGTGGCCAGTAAGTATTCCACAGCACCAGTCAAACCTTTACCTTCACTCCTGTCTGTGTAGGGTCAGAGGAAGGGACTGTGTAGGATCAAAGGTGGGACAGAGAGCTCAGAGGAGGAGATGGGGTCCTGGCTGATGGGATATGACCTGTTCTGTCCTGTAAAAACCCCTTCTCCTTATCAGGAGCTGATAGAGAAGACAGCCCGTGGTTGAAGTGTCTGTTTCTAGGAAATTAGACAGTCCTGAAACCATCAGACTAATGCAGAGGAGATGCCCAGAGGCTGTGAACCAATGTTTTGGGGTTTTTTTATCAATATGTGCCCTTGTGCGACCATAGTAAGGACCAGTAGCCATCCAGTGACTCTTTGTAGTTGATGCTTTTCCAGCTGCTTTTGAACCTTGAGAACCACCACTTCTCTTTACTCTTTGCCCTAAATCTTTCTCTGTAACTCTGCATTTGAATAAATACTTGTATGTGTTGCTGTTCTGACTCAATTGAAAATAGCTTCATTAGTCTTAAAGTTAGAACCAGATTACTCTTTCTCAGAACTGATTATTTTTTGCTTAGAAAAAAAATAGTAGCAGCAAACAAAATTGAAAACACTCACAATCTACTTTCTTTCTAGTTTTGCAGTTCTTTTACCCCCCCATATTTCCTGTGAATAAAAGCTGTATAAAACCCCCAAGAAACACTAATCAGAGTCTTTGATGGATGCAGTTATGGATGATAATGAATAATTATGAGGCATTAGCTCTATAATATGTTAACCCAATAACATCAAAAATAGCTTCCTACAAGCTCTCTGTCAGAAATGTGATGTTTATAGTAATTATTAAAATTTATGAGAAAAAAACCTTTGAGAGTGTGCATCATCACTTAGAATAATAGACAACAAACATAAGAGCAAATTGATATATAGGCTGGAAAAGGAGACATAGCTGGTGAATTTAAGTCAGTGAATGTCACAGGGGGTGAAGAAGTGCAGAGGTGTCCAACACAGAGAACTTCTTAAACTGGTAGGCAAATATAACCCGAGAACCCACAACTGAATATGAAGTTTGAAATAAAAATAAATTGAAAATATAATTCAACTCCTTAACAGTGACTGTAACAAACCATTGGAACACAAGGCAAGTGGTTCATTAGTCATCAGCTTTAAATTGGATGTCCTTCTGAAAGATATGTTATAACTCAGTTGCACATTATTGAAGCTATGTGGTTTTTTTCTTGTCCCCTTTTATCCCAGTAAAGTTCCAAGACAAGAACAGTTCTAATTTCTGGTCTATGGGGTTCTTTTTAAATTAAGTTCATTTCTGTCATAGGTGTCCTGCATAGGTTTTAGTCATGGAGAAAACTCACCACATTTCTTTAATCTTATTAGATCTCAGTGTCCCTTGGAGAGGCAAAAGAGCCACAATATGTGAGTCTAATTTCTATCATTCTGATTTATACTCTCAATCCTGGCTCAAATAGGCATTCTATAAAGTCCCACTTAAAGATATTACATTCAAAACACCATATATACGTAAGAATTTAGAGAGAACAAGTTGAATGCTGGGTTAAATCATGTACTGATGGAAACCCTGTTATTCCCCTGAACTTGGTGATGAACACGGCACCAGCAAAGTGACTCCTGTTTATTTTCGCTGAAGCTCACATGAGTTTCCCACTGACTCTATGATCCCATTTGAATGAACTCCATTTATCTTCCTGTCAAGTGCTGTAGGTCCTGACTTCTAATTCAAACAAGATATTTTCTGGGTTTTGTTATATGAAAAACTATGTATTATCTGTTGAACCATGGTCACTTAACATGTCAGACTTTGATGAGAAGCCATAGCGCAGCAGCTTTATTTCATCACAGCTGTGGGGCTGCTGGACATATGTTGACTTTTCTTGTAGACTCTACACTGTCTGTTCAAAAATGAACATCTGCAGTACATATTCCAATGAATTGGTGACGTTTCAGCTGAACTATTGTTTCTTTCTGGTCAGCTTGCTTGGTTTTACCCCATTATATATAAGAAAAGAAGACAGTGATCTGCAATGGAATAGTTTAAATGTTCTGTTGTGCTGCCTTCATGGTAAATATATTGACTGTTTAGTTTTTCCTATCCTCCAGTGCCTTTAAGAATTAACATGAAAGGTGCTGGCGGAGCCGGGGGAGGGGGGGAAGCGGCCGCCGGGTCCAACGGGGCGACGACGGCAGCGGCGGCGGCGGCGGCGAGTCCGGCGACGGCCGCGCAAGGAGGGAACGGCGGCGGCGGCGGCGGCGCGGGAGGAGGTGAGCGGGGACGGCGGGATGAGGTTGGGGCCACGGGGACATCGGGGACGCGGGGACGGTGGGGAGGCGGTTGGGGACACGGGGACATTGTGAACAACAGAATCTTAACTGAAGGAGCCTTCTATCTGAGAAAGTGACTGATGCCTCAGAGCTGATGTCAGGAACTAATTGTGCACAGTTTTGATCACAGGCATCTTTCTCTTGGTGGAGCCCTGAACATTTTCATCTGTCTAAGATGCAGGATCAGAGTTGAGCATCTGTTCCATCCCATTCTCTTGACAAGGACAGTGGTGGCCCTGCCTTGGCACAGGGTGAAGTTTGTTCTTTATCTTTCCCCATTCACTTTTGCTCTTTTCTTCTGTCTATTAATCAAAAGATTTGCTTCAGTCTGCCCCTTTCATAGATTCCCATTATCTTACTTTTTCTCATGCAGGGGAGTATCCTTTGATGTGGATAGGCTCTTGATTCCTGGGCATCTGGATCCCCAAGTTACAGAAAGTTCAACATAGTACAAGGCTCCAACTAGTCCAATATGATGATGATTTGGACAGTGCTTAAGGACCTGATTTTGTTGGGTGTTTGGTTTTTTTCTGAAGCTTTGGGAGGTAAGTACAGACTACAGGATAACATATTTCTGTATGAGAGGTCATTCTTGTCTGTGTCTCACTTTAAAAAACTGGGAAGTTAAGGAGGGTGTGAATAACCTTGTTTCTTTTTTTGAAGAGTGCACGGATGCAGTACATCAGATGCCAGGACAGTTTTGTTATTAGCTCTGTGCTACCATTCATTGAAACAAGTAGAGGAATGTCAAGGTTGCATCTGAGATGCTCAGAACATGTTCTTTGATAGGTTAGATTAAAAAAAAAAATAAGGAAGAAGATTTTAAGGTTTATCTGGGGAAGGAGGGAATAACAATTTAAAATCATATAGAAAAACATAAATTGAGATTCCCACCTTGATATCAAGACTCCAGTGAAGCTGCCATGGCTTAAACTAAAATCCTGAGTTATTGTTATAGCGAGTGCCCGTTGGCGCGTTAAGGCCTCGTTCAGCTCTGCCGTCAGCGATGCTGCTCCGCCCGGGCTGCCTCCGCAGCCTTCCATGGGCTGCCGGCCCCAGCACAGCCGAGCCTCTCGCCTGGCCTGTCCCGGCTTCGAAAGGCCCCCAACAGAGCCCCTTGCCAGCCCTTGTCGCCGAGATTCCCTTCCCCGGTGTGGAGTGACCTGCACTGGAGTTGGTCTCCTCGGCTAGGTGTTACACCACTTTTTGGCAGGAGCTGCAGTTCATACTGCATCTCTGTCCTCTCCACCCCTCTCTTGCAGCTCCCTTCCCTTCATGGAACACCTCCACTCAGCAAGCAACTCAGGAAGGCTTGGGACATCTTGGTACAACTGTAAAGTGTTGTTTCACTGCTCCATTTTCCTGATACTTTCTGCTTACTAGCCTATTTTCTAGGCCACCTTTATGCATGAGCAATAGGGTAAACCCCTCTGTGCTTGACCTGTTTCCCATGGTGATGGATCAGGACCTTCCCATTGCTGTCCTGGATATTGTCAGCCTATGACCTGATCAGAAGGCTCAGCTGGACTGCTAAGAACCACACTGAAAGTCATGGGGGGTGTGACCTTCAAACACTGGCACACAATTTTAGCAAAGGCCACCTGGTTTGTTAATAAAGGAGAATCTCCCAGTCAGGCTGGCCCTGCCCATCAGCAATTGTTCCATAAATGGGTGCACAGAGAGCAAAGGCTGTCAAAATAATAAATACATTTCCCAGAGAAATTATACAAGCAGTTGCAGTGATCATGTGGTCATCCTTAAAATAAATATGGGGGGTGGGGGGGGGCAGGTGTTTCAGGATGATGGAAAAATATTTTAAAGTTTCACTTGAATTAAGATTTATTTATCATATTAGGAAACTGTTGAGTTAGATTTTGTATACCAAGTATACAAGGTATTAAAAACAATACTCAATTATCAAAGAACAATCAGATTGAACTCATAGTCAAATTAACGTTTCTTAAAACAGTTTAATGCAGGACCTATGCAAAGCTAATGGGAAAATATATAACTTGACTGTGAGTTTAAATGCAATCTGTAGTAGAACAGGTTTGTGTTTTGCTTTTTTTTTTTTTTTTGATATGTATACTTTTAAAATATATGTATGATCATGCAAATCTCTCCTTTTCTCCCCCCCCCCCCCCCCCCCCCTCCCCGCTTTCCCGACAAAATATATATATAAATAAATAAATAAATAGCTTCTCACTTACTCCGCAAAACATTCTGAAATCTTCGCCTTTGGGGGGTCTCTTTTACTTATTTTTTTAACGGTTCTTTTTTTTTTCCACTCCCCCACCCGCATGGGCACAACATCCTCCGTCCCGTACCCGGGCGGCGGCCACCGAAAGCGAAGGAGGCCCATTTATTACTCCAGCACTTCCATCTCTAAAGCCCAGAGATGAATCCCCCCTCACACTAGAATGCCTTCTAATAAGCTGATAAGCTCAGTTTGGGTTTCTGCTGTCTAACTTTTATTTCTTTTCTATTTTATTGTATTTATTTATTTCCCAGCAGACCTGGAGATTCAAATTAGAAGCAGAGAGTAAAGCCAGAGCCACTGTAGTAATTAAAAAGATGCTGCCTGTTTTAATGTCTTCCTCAAAATGCTAAACTAGCTCTAAAATGGCAGCTTTTCTCAAAAGCAGCAGATCTGGATGCCCTTTATCTCAGCTGATTGGAGCACACTGAGGGGCTGTCCAAGCCAACTGGTGCTGCTGATGGGAGTTGGAACTCATGCTTGGGCTCATTTGCCTCACTCTGAGCTCCATGAGGAATTTCCTGTGAGATGAGTTCGTATGGCTCTGGTAAGACAGGTTTTTGTGACTCTGGCATAAGGGAGGAAGCAGGACCACGATCTTACGTGATCATACATCAGCACAATTCTTCAGCATTATTTCTGTCTGTCTTTCAACAGAGCAGAAAAAAAGAGGATCTTCAATACTGGGCTGTTTTGCAAATGTATCACTTGAAGTAATTAAAGAAGCCCTACTTCTAAACATATGAACTCAAGGGCTTTCCTTTGTCCTACTACATATCTTTTCTTTAACTGTGAATGCCAGGGGGGCAATGCCAATGAGGTGCATCTGAACACAGAGCTCTCTGTCTGTGAGCAGGACAAAGAACTGGGATCTTCCTGGTCTCATCCTGCATTCCACACACTCTGCTCTCTCCTGTGCCTTTGAGAAAGCTATCTGAGGGCTCTATATTTGAGACCATTCGTGTGTCAAATGGAGAGAAACTGCACCAACATACCAGACAGGAGGGAAAAGTCAGGGGTACAGGCATTCTGCAGCTACATCTATCAGCGGAGTGGCTGCAGAAAGCACAGCCAGATGAGGCAGTGCTCCTGCCCTGCTCCCCTGCTAAATCATTCCAGCAATTGCTCAAACATTCTGGCTTGATGGCCAAGGGATGTGAACCTGCACCATCCTCCCCAGGCAAAGGCAAACTGCAGCAGGGAGTGCTCTGCAGGTGGCACTCTGAGCCTCCTGTGCAGCCTGAAATACACTGTCTGGGTAAGCAAGAGTTGCACGCCGAGCTCATTGACCCCCTAGAAACGGGGATCATTCGCCAGAGCTGGCTGAAACTATATCCACACACCATTGACCTCCCCCAGTTTGAGTACATCCTTCAGTCTTACGACACAGCCTATACCGATAAGACCTTGGATACTAAGACCAAAGATCCAGATCCGAGCGCTCAGAGCACATGGGGAGTGTTCAAGCTCACCCAACAAGTGCGGCCCCCAGGAGGAAGAGGAGGAGGAGGAAGGGCCGGTCTAGGGTGCCCCTGGAGGAAGAGGAAGAGAAACAGGGGGGGTTGGGGTCCCCAGGAGGAAGAGGAGGAGGAGGAAGGGCCGGTTTAGGGGTCCCCTGGAGGGAGAGGAGGAGGAGGGGGCACGCGGGGGTAGAGCAGGGGGGGGGGGGGGTGGTGGAAAAGAGGGCTGAGGGAGGAAGCGGAGGAGGAGGAGGGAGGAAAGGCTGTTAAAATAACACACATATACACTTAGAAGCAACCACTTTTCCAAAATTAAATGCTTAGACATTTTTCTGATGAACAAAAATAGGAATACTCAGAGTATTATTAATTGTATGACAATTGAAATAATAATTAGAGTATTACTAATAGCTTTTCTTACAATAGCTGCATGGGGAATGTGTGACCTATGGATATACCAAGTGGTTACTAAAATAATTATCAAAATATAGTGGGATACAGGGACACAGGGATACAGGGATAGAGGGAGGCAGGGATAGAGAGACAGAGGGATAGAGGAACAGAGGGATGCAGGGATAGTGGGATAGAGGGACAGAGGGACAGAGGGACAGAGGGATAGAGGGACAGAGGGACAGAGGGACAGAGGGACAGAGGGCCAGAGGGACAGAGGGATAGAGGGCCAGAGGGACAGAGGGCCAGAGGGCCAGAGGGACAGAGGGAATCTAATTCTTGCAAGACATGCTTTTTACATAACAGCATATTGTGAAAGCCAAGCAATTCTTTCCTGGTTTTCTGTCTGTAAAATATAGTCACTGCAAGTGGGCACCAATGCAAATGAAGCAGCCTGTGCCAGGATACATTAGACCACCTGCCAAAGAGTCCCCCTCTGCATGTATTGTATGTTAAAACAAGATGCTCTCTGCAAGCTCAGTTTCAGAGCCCAGAGGTGCAGCTGCTGAATGACAAATGAAAGCAACTAGTCAGTTGATTTTCCTGCCCATCTGCTTTCAACATTAAAAATAAAACCCTAGGAACTTTTTTTTATTGGAGAAAAATAAGAAACTTCTAATTGGGTGAACTTCCCAGAGCCCAAAGTTGTCCCCTGTTCTGCTTTCCACAACTGAGCAACAAACCTGGAGGCTCCTGATCTTTTCCAAGACTCCCAAGGTGAGTTGCCACAGATGACTGTGGCTGAGGCTATCGAGACAGTTTGTAGAAATAAAACAAGCCACTAGAGCAAGATATGGTTTTCTCCTTCCTCATTCTGTTAATTTTGAAACATAAACAGGCATAAAAGCTACAGCTTGCCTTGGCTTCAGTAGGCTTTTGCTTCATTGGCACTACTACCCGTAGGGGCTGCTGGAAGAATAAAATATTATCTAGGACCTAGAGTAAGTAAGAACAGAACAGACCGGGAAATGGATGGGTGGGGGGGGAGGGACTGAAAAAAAAAAAGATAAAAAAAAGAAAATGTTTAGTCTGTGATGAGCACAGATTGTTCTGCTTGGCTAAATCACTAAGCCACAAAGGAAAATAGGTTCTGGCCACAACACTAACTCAGCAACTCGACTGCAAATATATCCTGCTTTTCTTCTGCCCACTAATCATCCCTTTCTTTTTTTTTTTATGCCTCTAAGAACACAAGAGAGAGAATGGGGAGTGCAAAAGAGTGTACTGCCAAACTTGGTTTTACGATCCCAAACCCAGACATTTCAAATATGACTGAGATGGTGCAGAAGAGGTCTACATCTGAGTTAAATGTAGTTAATTCAGTGATCACAGCCCATGTCTTGTCATCAAGCCAGTAGCTCTCTTCTAGAGCATTCAGCCTTATTGTTGAATTAGGACTTCTTTCATTGGGGAAAAAGTAAAACGTGTACACAAAGGCAACAAAAAATGAAACACAACCAAATGAAAAAAACCAAACAAACAGGCTTGAGGTGGTGGGTCTTGTTGTGACTTATTTATAATCTTCTCTTTGTGGGTCATCAAGATGATGCCAGGCACAATATAACATATGCCATTGCCAACACTATAGTAAGTTAGATATGCAGTCAAGTGCCAACATCATTATGCAAATAGCAGCACTATTGGCTTATCAGTCAAACCTGCCAGAGCAGAGGGGGAGGAACACCTCCCTCAATCTGTTCCTATGAGCTGCCCAGTTTGGTTCATTCCTTGGCACCAGAGTGCTCCATGCTTGGTTGTTCCTTCTCTCATTCCCTGCCTTAGTTCCACATCTGCTTTTCAGCACATGTCTTGAGGGTGTCTGTCCTTTTGGTGCACCTGCAAGCACTCTGGCAGCTTGGATAAGGCTTTGTCCCACCACATGTTGGTGCCTGTTACAGATACCAGGAACACAAAGGTCAAACTTTCCTTTGTAATTTTTCCTTGTGTATTTTTTCCCTAATAATACCACCAAATAAATCTTTTTAAAACATTAAAATGGAAAAAATACCTGACACAAAAAACCTAACTAATGACCATTTCCAGAAAAAGCATAGTCTTTGCCTCCCTACTAGCAAAATAAAACTCAGTATGAAGCCAATCCAGACTGAACAGCCAAACCATAATTGATTCCACAGACTTTTATATATAGTGATAATTTAACAAACCAATCCTTAGGCTCTTTTTTTCATCCACATGTAATTTGTTCAAGCCACATACACCTGATGGTATGAGTTACATTCTCCCTTTCACCTCCAAATAAAAAAACCCAAAGGGAGAACTTTTTTGAAGCTGCCAGTCCCTCCACCTCTCCTGCTTTACACTCTTACAGCAATGCTCAAGGTAAGGGTGAAAATAAACGCTCCGACTCCTCCAGCGACTGAGGGCGGGGGAAACGGGGATGGGTCGGGGGGAAACGGGGCATTGTGGGGGGAAACGGGGCATTTTGGGGGGAAAACACGGTGTTTTGGGCTGGAAATCAGAGTTTGGAGAGAAAACGGGGCAGTTTGGGCTGGAAGTCAGAGATTGGGGGGAAAACGCGGTGGGGGGGGGGGGGGGGAAAGGTGGGGGGGGGAAGGGGGGGTGTGGGTGGAGTTAACCCCTCTGAAAATCTATCCTTATCTCCTTCAAAAATTAAAAAGGAATTCCCTCATCAAGACCATAATTGTTGATTGACTAAAAAACTTTTAAGCAGAAATACAACACTGCTCTTAGGATAATTTACTGAAGAGAACATCAAATCCTTAGATAAACTATTTCAATGTTCCATGATATATTTGATTTAAAAGTACTGAATCACATACAGTTTTCACTGCAAGTTTCTTCTCTTTAAATATAGCAATAGGAAAAAGCATCAAGCCCAGACTGTGTATAAACAAACACCTCTAGCCTCCAGAAGTGGGTTTTTTAACTATTTCCATCATTATAATTACTATGACCAGCTCTTTCAAAGAGAGAAAATATATCTGACAAAGAATCTGAAGTTTTGATTCAAAAATACTTTTTCTTTTTTACTTGCTTAAACACATTAAATCCTGGTTTTTTTACTTACTTTGATTTGGAGGCAGAAATGACAAAAATGACCTGCAGAGGCTTTCTGTTGGTTAGGTTATGGAAATTTAAACCTCAGATTGAGACACCTACTGCTACTGAAATGGAAGACTGACTTTTTTTTATATATATATATCTCTTTTCCAGTTTGCTAACAATGGCACGATGCTGACTGCTCCTTGTTCTTTTACCCTATTCCCCTGAATTTCTGAGCAGTGCTGGATCTCCAGGCACGGTTCTGGATCTGTTCCCGAAGAACTAGAGCCCATGGGAAGGACTCCCATTGGAGAAATTAGTGGAGGACTATCTCCTGTGGTAGGAAACCTATATGGGAGCAGGGGAAGAGTGTGAGAAGGAAGGAGCATCAGAGACAATGGTTGATGAACTGCTAGAAACCCCCATTCCCTGTCCCTCTGTTCTGCTAAGGGGGAGGAGGTAGAGAAAACTGGGAGTAAAGTTGAGACTGGGAAACTACTTTTGTACTATGGTGATGTTCTCTGAGGTCATAATCATGCTTTCATATGCTTTGCATGTTGTGTATGTCCACATACAGACATAAAAATATACTTACACGTATATATTGTAGAAAGATAAATGGATCAGTAGCTGCATGCTCATTTAATGAAATGCATTTAATCAAAGGTGTGAACAATGTACAGCCAGAACAGTTTGATTAAGAGGTTTTCTACAGGTTCACTGGAACCCCAGCTGTAACACTGCTAACAAAAGAGGTTTGAGGTACAAAATAGTGGAAGAGGCAAACAGACTTGTGGAGAAGGAAAATCAAGGTGAATGCTGAATCTAGTGAGTATGACTCCATTCTGATTTACTAAAGACTATTTCAAGACATTTACATTTACAGTCAGGGCTTCATAAACGAAGAGAAACTGAATCAGCACAACATTTGCATAGGTGAAAGAGTTAACATCAACAAGAGCTGCTGCTTGTTGTTTCGTAAAAGCTTTCCTGGGCCCCTACTGTCCACTGTCCATGCTCTGAGAAACGAGGGCAGTGGGACAATCTGCTCCTGGCAGCATGGTAAGGTCAAAACCTGAAACAAAGGATCATTTCTTCAATGATTTCAGCATCCAGTCTCCTTGGTAAAAAAACAACTCATTCTGAACACAGTATTGAAACAATCAGAAACAGGGCAAAGTATTTAGATTCTGTGGAGGGAAGTCAAATCCCACTGGTGCTGGGCAGGCTGCACCCTTCCCAGGCATGAGCTGTGCCTCCCTGGCTCCCGTGCTCCTCTGCAGCCTCCCCACCACCCACCACTGAGAACCCAGCACCTTCCAGTGTCTCACTTTGCTCCCAAAGTGCGGTTCATCTGTGACAGCTTGACACAGCTGACTCACACTCAGCTTGGGATCAGCCCTAACCCTCAGCTCTTCTCTCAAAAATACAAAGTCATGTATATTTAAATTTGCTTATTGTTTTAGGAACTTGAAGAGGAAAAAAATTATTTTCATGAATTGAGAAATCCATTGAAAGCTGTGGTATACAAAGCTCATCCCCATTGTCTCAGGTTGTTCCTCAGCTGCACATCCCTGAAAGCAGGAATAACAGAAAAAGACCTATTTCTGAGCTCTTTCCTGAGTAATTAACCACTTTAAAAGACAAGAAACAAATAATAGATTCAAACTATGCCATCCTGAGCTAGTATTATAATCCTGCCCTCTAAAGTGCATCATTCTCCTGCCTAATACAGTCAGTGGCTGATTTCTGAGTTATCTGCACGGCAATTATAATATTTTAAAGAAAAGTCTAAAGCTAAATTTACACAGGGTGATTTTTTGGAATCAGTAGCTTCTTCATAGGAAGCAAAAAGCAACTTAAGTGAAGGTGAGCTCCCGTTCTTCGCATTTTCTTCCTAAATCCCACTCCCCACTTGAGCTGTGTGTGGAAAAATATCCCAGGGACAACAGGTATATTTATACAGCACATAGTATCTGTTTAAAAAGGAAAAGCACATAAAAATAATGCTTTGCATCAAACTACAAATTACCCAGAACTCATTTAATAATGCCCACATGAAACGTGGGAAATTCAAAGGAAGGACAACGCAACCTCCTTCTTACAGATTACACTGCTTCTAGTGAAAATATTTTGTCTGCATTAAGGCTTGTATCAGTTTAACTCCAAAAAGCTATTTGGACTAGAAGACACTGACACACATCCTTAGTTAACACTGGTTAAAAATGTTCTAGTCTTTCAAGAGAGAAATGCTAGAACAGCTTTCCAGAATGAGTTGCTGGCAAGTGAGAAATGGTGCTTGATACACTTATGAAGGGGAAGATCAGATCTAATTCCTTGTAACAGCAGGGAACCGACCCCTGAAATGAAGAATGTACCAGGACACATCCGTCAACCTACCTAAAAACCTTACCACTCTTTCAGACCACACTGTTCTTAAGCTCAAAGGTTAAATACTGCTGTTTGCCTCCGGCTAAGTACAACACACATCTGTGGGGCAGTATGAGCTTCACGGTCCAAATTCAAATTAATGCCACATTGCTGTAAGACGCTATGGTTTGTGAACTGGGAAGTACCAAAAAGTATCATAATGTGTTTAAAAATCTCCAGAAACAGTGATTTCAGAATTCAGAATAATATTTAGATTTTTGTCTTGAGTGGATGTTGTATTTGTGCCACTAGTTTGTAATGTGAAAAAATTCAAGATTATTCCTGACTATCACTGAATTAATGAGTGATTTTTGGATAACTATTTCTGCCTGACATTTCTCTTAATGGTCTTTGGCATATCTTGTCACCATTTCTGTTAACTATAAGGGGTTTGGTTCTTGCTGCCATGCGTGTTTGTGTGGAAATGTTAAAGTCCAAAGGTCTGCCTCTGTGGATGCTACAGAATTCTGTAAAAGTTTGCTTTAAAAAAGTCTTGAGATTTCAGTTTCTCAAGTATTTTAAATGAAGTGCTACTATTCAAAGTAACAACGACATAGGTAGTATATTACTCATCTCTTGGTGCAAAACTCACTCATCCCATGCTCTCCCTTTGCATGGGGTTGGCTCTGGGCAGCCCAGGGACAGAGCTTGGCGCAGCCTGAGACACTGTGGGTCCTTCCCAGGGTGTTCCCCTGCTGCAGGTTCCCCCCTTGCTCCCCACCTGGGTGGCTTTGGGGCAGGACCCTCCCTCAGACCTTGGAGGCTTTGCTGCCTTGGAGCATGGAACAGAGGTTAGGGGAGAGGGGAAAGAGTTGTGTGGCCAGTGGGGAGGGGACAACACAGCCAGTTACCAGGTGATTGCAGCTGTTTGGGCAGCAAGGTAAGTCTTGGTGCTTCTGAACACAAAGCAAGGTACAGTCAGTCACACAGATGGTTTCCTCCAGCTAGTTTTAGAATTTCTCATGCTAAAAAGAACTGATGCTGAAGGATCCAGACTGTTAGAAGGAACTCCTTTCAACAAACAGCAGCCAGTGGAGTGCACCACACCTGTTTAGAACAGCCAAATAACCTCCCAATCCACTGTGAAAATTTCTTTCTCTTCCCACCTGAGGTAATCAGCTGGAAAAATTAACCCTTACTACACTGTGGAATGTGCTTAAAATTTCCAGGATCTCAGCTTAACCTTGACTGCAAGCAGCAAGATTTCCTGCAAGGCTGCTCTATTAGGAATTTTATTTGTGGAATTCTCTTTGTTTAGGGAAAATGTCTTGGTTTTTTTGCCAGTGTTTGATCAGGATCAAGCTGGAGTGGTTATTTGGCCATAACAGTAATGGCTTCAGCCTGACACCAACAGTGAATGCCGAGACTGCAAATGTACTTTAATTTTTCTAGCATTATTCACATTAAATACCCCAACTCCAAAAATTAAAACAGTAAGCTTACCAAAATCAAAAAGCTGATTACCTGAACCAAGATAAATTGATTCAATTCTTGTTAACTTCAATAAGACTATTTAGATAAGATCCAAAATTATGTGTCCCTGTGTGAAGCTATTCCTCAATATAGGAGAGATGGGCAGTGAAATGTTCTTCATAATTTCCTGAGCATTAAATCAAGAGACATTTACCCAAAACGTGAAGAGCCAGGCCCTTCTGAGCCTGGAATTTAACCTAACGGGACAGATTTATTTCTTAGTTACAGTTAATCCTGAATCATTGCACTCAGTCTGCACCTCTGTAAGAACAGAATGGGGTTCAAAGAGATGGGCTCTCGCCAAGAAAATACAAGAAAGTGGTTCAAGATTTCAGTCTCAAGCCCATCAATGGCAAAAAAAAAATTGAGGTAAAGAAGATTTAGCTGGAAATTAATAAAAAAATAAACTCATAGAAATGCTGAGCAGTTTTGCTGGGCAGTTCTGACCACAAGAGAAGCAGCAGGAAAGGGAACCCAATCTCAGACTGTCTCAGATACTTAGATGCCTTCTCAGTTATCTCAGCATTTGCTACAGGGACCGCCGGGACGCTGCTGACACCCTTCCGCCACCGCCCCGCTTACTCCGGCGTTTCCGCGGGGGGGGGGCGAGCGGCCGCCTTCTCCCCGGGTACCCGAGGCCGCTCTCAGCCCGCAGCACGACGGCGCCGCTCGCTCGCTCGCTCCCTCCCTCCCGCCCCAGACCGAGCCGGGACACGGCGGCCCCGTCGCGCTGCACACGGAACCACCGCCGCCGAGGCGGAGGCGGCCTACATGGATTCAGGTCTTTCTATCTTTCTCAAAGCTGCTACAGTTCAGTAGAAACTGGGAAGATAAGCATTTGTCCCATTGGAATTGCTGTAATATTTTGAACCCTGATGCAAGCAGGTTGGGCAGAGCTTGCCTACCCAACCTAGTGGGTAAAACGATTTATCTACCATAAATTTGTTAAAATAGTGAAGTGTTATGACAGAGCAAGCAGAAAGCTGTGGTTTGCAGGGTCCCATTTCAGGGGTATCCTTCCAAACCATAAATGACACAATGCATCTGTCCAGCTGAATGCAGCTGAGCAGCGGTCTCTCTAATGATATCTGCAATTAAACATGCTGTCAGGTTGGAAGTGTCAGAATGCAGGCCCTGCTGCTGCTGCCTTAATGCCTCAGGGTTAGTGCTGGCTACATTACACCCCCCATGGCTTGCTCAAGAAGTGATCAAATTAGGGAAGGGAATCATTTCACTGTGGCAAAAGCAGTGCTGGTGCAAGGTCTTCACCTGGCTGATGCTCCAGAGCTTCAGCTCATCCCCTTTACCAGAGGCTAGTAGATGGAGAAATCTCCAAAAACTAAAAAGAACATCCCCTTTTCCATATAAATTTAGTAAAAAAATTATTTTAAAAATAGTAAACTAACTAAGTTGTTTTCTGTACATTATCAGTGTGAAAGAAAAAGGTGTGTGGGAGGAGAAAATATATGATTTCAATCATGTTTGATTAAAAGGAGATAACTGAATTAATTTCAGAAATTTATGTTTGTTCAATCAAGCTACATCTTAGTGAAATGGATTTTAAAATATACTAGTACTGCCAGCAAAATCTTGAGTGTCTTCACTGGTCTGCATACTATTGAGGCTTTTCCTTTCACTTTTTTTGCAGGAGGCTGTAATTTAAACTTTTGTGACCTTTCATCATCATTTGTCTCTAGGGATGCTACCCCTGAAGCAGTTAGATTTTACAACTGGAGACTGTAAGAATCCAGGAATAGAAACCATTTTACTTGAAGATCTACTGCTAATCAGCAGTAATGAAGTTACTGGCTGATGACTATTCCCTGCCATGTGACTTAAGCTGGGAAGCACGTGGTACATTCCACACAGTCACAGGAAACACAAACCAGGAATTGATAGGAAGCAATGACAGTAATCTAAGTGAAGACTTATATATAAGGAAAATTAGCATTCCCTTAAATATTTAGAGAAAAAAAACCAGACCTTAATACAACTATTAAAACATTGACAAGAGCTGGAAAGAAAATATTAATACATACTTAGAGACATTTTTTATAACCAGCATGGCTATTCATTTACATGAGAAAAAAATAACTGCTGCTCAAATGCCATCTTGACAAACATTCAAAGTCAGTAATTAAAAACAACCACTGAAATGTAAAATCATCTTTTTCTTTCCTTTGAAAGTTCCCCCTGGGGGCAGGGAAGATTTCTCCCTGCATTGCCTAAGCCAAGGAGGGCAAATCCACCCAGGGACATCCAGGAGGACTCTGCTGCTGGCAGAGGTGCTGAATGGTCCTGAACCCTGAGAGCTGCAGAGCCCAGGCACACAGGGGCCTCTGCAGTGTCCCCGAGGCTGTGGCATCACACTGGCCCAGGGAGAAGCTGGGCACAAAACAAAGATCTGAGGGTTCTGCTTCCCCTGGTACAGGGAGGGTTGGCAGAAGCATCCCTGGTCCCACCAGAAGCACTGCAGGAGGGGAACTACCCAGCAGGGAGATTCAAGCAGGGAAAGGGATTCAGCACCCTGAAAATCCAAACTGTAATTACCTTCTGCTATGGGCACTGCGTATTTTCTCCATGCTGAAAAAACACACAAGAAACACAGATGAGAGGTGATCAGCCCCAAAGTAAGCACCCGTAGCCCTCCGCAAACCCCCATGGCAGGGGGTCCCCCCCCCCCCCCCCTCCCCCAACCCCTACATGGGGATGAGTCCTCCAGGCCTGTGGACACTCCTGTCCACGCGGGGGCTCTCTAGGTGCCTCTCTATGGTCACCACCACTCGGGGAGAGGCCACAACCATAGAGTTCCCCCACACACTTCCTAGAGCATCCTCTCCTCAACCATAGAGCGGAATTTAAAGCAGATTTATTAAAGCAAGCAATAACAAGCAAAAACAGCTCTGAGTGGCCAGGGCATTTCCACTCTACCAACAGCATGTCCCGTCCCGTCCCCTTAACCCGCCAGTCCTTATATACAGTTGACAGTTGACACCTGGCTGATGTATCTTTCTGGAGCACTCTGCGCCTGCGCCTCCTGTTCCTAGGTGGTCATCTTAGCTGGGGGAAGACAACTCCTTTCTTCTTTGGTGTGGGTGGGTGTGGTTTAGTGGGTGCTTTGTTTTGGTTTCGTGTGGGTGGGGCGCCGTGTGGCGTGTCTGTTGTGGGGGGGGGGGGGGGTATCTCCAAAGGGTCCCTCTTTTAACCCCTCCAAGGGGCCCATTTTTTGGGGGTGTCCCCTCCCAAGTGGCCCTTTTTCGGGGGGGGGGGGACTATCCCCCAAAACCCCCTTTTCTCCCCCCCTCCCAAGCCGCCCTTTGAGACTTATTTTCTCTCTCTTCTAGGCCCAACCTGGCAACATGAGTAAGCACTATCTTTCCAAATGTGCAGAAATATGCACTTTTTGACTTTAGGACTTGTGGTGAGTGATGCAAATGACTGGGAGATCTGGAGATTTAATCATGTTTTAAGTAACCACCCCCCATCCTTGGGACTGGTGATGTGCAGCTCAGGGGCTGTGTTGCCCACACAAGGTGGCACAGTAAAGATGGGTGCTGCTGAGTTAAGTGCCATCTGGACCTTTGTGCTGGTCGACTTTGAGCAGCTTCAAAGCAGATTGAGCCACAAGACAAGAGGGGATCTTTTTTTACATGTTATTAAGAGTACCCACCAGGAAAGCGACTGTGGAACTACTACAGTGCTCTCAATGATGGATGTGTTTTCATTTCACAATAGATAGAGTCCCTGCACAGGTTTTGGACTCCTGAAGACTGAAACAGACAGCATAGACTACCACAGGGAAATTAATTTTCAGTGTTGGTGCTTAGGAAGGAAGCTGCTTTTGCAAACAGAAGCCACTGGGAAGAAGCAGTGGGAATAGCTCAAGAAACTGTGTAAATGAGTCACTGTCCATGAACATTGGTCAAGCACGTATGTAAAGGATGCTGTCTTCATTAGCTGTCCAGTGTCCATCAAACACTGAGTGGACCAGCTTCAGATCTCATGCTCACACCCATGCTTTAGACATACCCTCACAGATATGAAACCAAATTAATTTTAAAGTAGATAAAGTAAACCATTTAAATCCTTTTTTTCCATAATGTTTTAAAGAATTTTTAATGTAGCTTAATTCAAAGGGGATTTAATAAAATCAAATTAACACTAATTTAGCACCTAACAATCTAAAGCTCAAAGAATGCTCCTTTTTAAATGCACATCATTATACAATTCTGATTCCATCTTCTCAATCTTAACATACCTGGTTCTTGCTTCCCTTCTTCTTTGGGGACAATAATAGCAATTGCCTCCTACAGCACTGAGATGTCCCCTTGATGCCATTGGATCCTACTCCCCTCCTTACCTCCCGAGAACAAAAATTATTATTGATCAACTTTGACAGCCTGGTACACCAGTACTTGGGTTAATTTATTTATCTACAGGCTACGCTCATCTACACACATCTACCTCTGTATTTGTATTAAAATATTTTAGGTTTACAGCTTTTTTCACTCTAATTTAGACAAATGCTAGGGCAACACAATTACAAGTAAGCTCTACACAGAATAAATCTTTACATTATGAGCACATTTGTATGCATGACTTTTTCTTTTCACTTGCATCAAATTTTCTTCTATCTCATGCCCTATTCTGAAATAACCACAACTGAAGCCTTGTTAGTTGTTTTGGAGATAGATATGAACCAAGAAAATATGAAGTGGAATATGTAATAGAGATGTAATGATCACCTGCTTTGTTTTTCTGATAGGAGTGACTCAAATCCCAAACCTCTGAAGGTATAAGACGAATATGAGACTTGCTCAAATTAATTTGCTAAATGATGAGGTAATAATTAAAATTATCCCAACATTTGATGACTGGGAAGTCTGTGGTTATGCACACCCAGTCACCCACATATCCTGTCACTGAAAACAAAGGATGCATATTGCAAGAAGATGAAGAGAATCCAAACTGAGGAAGCTGCAAAGCTTTCAGGACAACTAAACTGAATCCCACTCCAAATAAATACATCTGTCCTGGAAGGGTCCAGGTTTTACTGAAAAATACAGTATATAGTCTCCTCCTAACATTATTTCAGAATATAAATTATACACCCAGTTTTATCCTTTGTGCCAATATGAACTTAGGCTAAAATAAATTCTTATTTTTAAGTAATATAACCCATGCTAACTTGATGGGGTTATATGGTATGGAAAAAGTCACAAGGGAGGTCAAGGCCTTTTGAAATACAGGTTGAGACCATCAACAAAGTGAATGTATTGATGTCATATGAAATATGCACAGGACTTTTCACAGTGACTATTGATATAGATTACCTAACCCAATTACTAATAAACAACAACATGAATGAGTTGACTAATGGTGATTTGGTGGGTTCTGCTCGAGACCCCAAATGAGGATTTGAACCCTGAAAATTTAGATTTTTTTTCTTTCTTTGTCTAATAAGTCTTTTACCTCCAAAAGTTGTCAAGATTCAATGCATGGGCAATCTCAGTCCATGTAGGAAATGTCATTCTTCCTGAAATAATTTAATAACACTTCAGAGGTTTCATGTGAGCTAGAGAAAGGATAAAGGCAACTCATTTTTTAAGCTAAATGTCAATTAAACTTCAGAAGAGCACTCATTGTACATATTGATCAAGGGGCAATTTCTCTTTTTAACAGTAGGAAAAATAACAGAGGCAATACTTTTCTGAAAGATATATAGGGACAGGATGGGAGAAATTCTACCTAAACTGAGATAGTATATTTTTTTAAACAGCATCTTGCCAATCTATCACTTGTAATCTTGTATTATTTTTTTTTTTAGTGCCTTTTGGTATTTTAGGGCAAAGCTTTAACAAAAAGTATTATGGAAGCCTTACCCAAAGACACATAAACAGCAGCATTTTAGTTTCTTCTTCCTTCTCTGTTAACATTACAGCTATAGAGTGCTACCACTTATGTCAGTGTATATAAATCACTTAAACTCATGCTGGAATGTGTACCTCAACTTTATGCTTCAGCTTCACACCTCAAAGGAGAAATCTCAATGGGAGCAGAGCCTCTGCTCCAGCAAAGCACTTAGGATTCTGCTTAATCCTGGGGATGCAACTTAGGATGCAAATGGTTTTAGGATGCAACTTATCTCCCTCAGCTCCCTATTTCAGGATTACATGACTCAGCCACCTTATGGAGCAGGCATCTTATGTGTGGTCAGAAAAATCCCATCAGCAGTACCTGCAGGGTTCTCCAGGGATGGATGAGTGAGCAGAAATAAACCGTCTGCAAGCACCACACAGCAGCATCCCAGCGAGGCAAACCTCCAGAGCAGGGCCATTTGACTCTTTAAAGTACTACTTCATTGAAGGGTTTCAGAATTTTGCATATATATCTACTGCATTGAAATGCTCTATTTTTCCCTACTCCTCTCTTTTCCTTTAAGCAAATGAAAGTTACCAAAAAAAAAAACACCAAAACAAAACACCAAGCTTCCCTGCTAACCTCTGATATCCTAATTAACAGGAAACACACTCAGACATTTCATGGTGGCCATGACAAAAAGCAAACCAGACACATCTATGATACCAGGACAGCAAGGTTTTGGTGAGTTTATATATTTATATCTATAAACAGTTTTATGTTTCAACATTCTCCTTCCAGTGCATCCTGGATGTTCTGTCTGAATCTAACCTGAGTCAGATTAGAGCGATGCCACTCCACTTGAAAGAGAGAGGGTGATCTCTAACTAATGACAAGAAAAGACAGTAGAATGGTGTCCCAGACAAGGGTTTTACTTGGTCTGGTTTTCCTGTCAGTTACTTCACTGTAACTGTTGGGCCACTCATCCACATAACTTGGTGTCTTACTATTCAAGTTAATGAACTATGCCAATTTTCATTAGCTGAGAATGATTCATCATAAGTAAAAGCTTACCTACACTGTTGTTGCTTGGATTACCCCTTAAGAGAGGATCAAATACTCAACTCATACAATAACCCTGAAAGCTTTGGGCAGAGCACTTTCCATTCCTCGTCCGCCTTTCTGAGGCGAACCGGACCCGGGCAGCCCCCCCGCCCCCCTCCCCCCCCGGTAGGAACTGCAACACCCATCGCTAGCTCCCCAAAAGTACCCCAAGCATCTCCGATCAGCCGGGGACCAGGCCAGCCTGGCCCGCCGCTGCCTCATTCCCTGCCTTTGTCTGGGGACGACCAGGGGTTTGATCTAGGACCGATCCTTAAACCCACAAACAGTCCGAAATGGCTGGGACCCTCTGCTTCGTGGGCACGTGGACCTCATGCTGCCAGCTCAGTTTGTGACTTCTTAGAGTTTAGAAACTCCAAAGGCACCACATTTTCTGTAGTCAAAAGGTCCAGAGGGAATTTCTGAGGGATGGCTGAGACACATAAATACCTCCCTGGAGGATCTGGTCCAGGATGCCACTGCCTGAGGAAGCATGCAGCCTTGGGAAAGCTCTCTGGGCCTTCACCCCCCACCTATAGATTTGCACAAAAGCAGAATAGAAAATACTGATTTAGAAATATATAGCTATATGTATTGATTTAGAAATATATAGCTGTATGTATTGGATTCTCTGGACATGAGGAATTCCAGATGCTTCATTGTGTGAGTCCTTCAAATAATCTTAGTGTGAAGCAGCTTTAATAATGAACATGCTGAAAATTTGCTGTTTACTGTTAGGAATGGGTAGGTTTTCCATGCTGGGTGTTCAAGCATGCTGTTTAGTCAGACATTCCCATGTTTAGAAACCTTGCACATCTCTGTTTGTGTTCCATGTCCCAGGAGGGATGGTTGAAGTCCTTCCCACTGGTTGCTCTTGTTTGCTCAACCTTGTCCCTGGGTTGCATTACCTCTACTAATTCCAGCTGAAGTCACCTCCTTAGATGTCAAATCTGCCCAATGGATTACCCTGCCCAGACTGCTGTCATTACTCATTCCTTTATCCCTTAGGCATAAACCCCCAATTAGAAGATCTAGTCCTGAGCATAAGAAGGTTTATTTTTTTTTCCACAGTTTGAGCAGTGCATCTTGAGCTTGTCTTAGTTCTAATTTATGATTAAAATCCCTCAAAGCCGGCTGTTTGGCTGCTGGAAGCTGGCTAACAGGGAGGGAGCTTGTCAGTGTGAAAGGAAGGAGAAGAAAAGACTGCAGCACGAGCAAGTCTTTTGCAAGTGGCCTTATTACCAATGAGCATAATCCAAACTGACATGCTTTAGATGCTTTTATCATTTCCAAACAGTCCCTAACTTTTAAACACTGAGTCATATTATTGTGTTTGTATATGTACCCAAAGTATAAACCTTGGCCAAATAATGCTACCTAATCTACATTGTACACACCATCGTATCTCGGGTGGCAAAAGGCTACTGAAAGAAAAAGCCATGGGCTCTGTACCAAGCCTCCCTATCTGTCACCTTGTCCACACGTCAGCCGTGCCAGCTAACAGCCCAACTTCACTGTGCCGTGCCAGCCTGTTCTGCATGAAAGGATGTGGAGACAGCCACGGTTATGTGCATGCTGCTTTCAACGGCTGCACCTGCAAGAGGAGACATGGCCACTGCCCCTCTAGTTATCCCAGTTATCCCAGTTATCCGAGTCCTATGTGTGTTCCCACACAGGTGTGGAAATTCAAGGTGTCAGCTATTAGTTTGGGGTTGGATTAATCTCTTAACTTCAAGTGGCAGCAGTGGTAAAAGTGACACCTGAGCAGTCACCCTGTATTCCCTCCATTATCAACAGAGAGATGTCACCTTGTTGGCTGGGGGGCAAGTGAGTGGAGTGGTAGTGTTATTCTTTTGTCCTACTTCAGATTACGGTCAACCCTCTCATCATTAGGATGAGAGGACTTGTTCCCTAAGAGGGCTTATTATTCCAATTTTACAAGTTCCTGTAAGACACAATGGAGGCAAGCAAGCTGGGGTGACTAGTTGAGGGCACAGTTTATTGTATTGACTCTTTTACTGTTTGTTTTTTTTTTTCTGTTGCCCTTAAGCACCATCATCATTCACAGCTTTCCAAGGAGTAAGTGTAGTATTAGGACTCAGTTCTGGTTTATTCTCTTCCTCTTTCCTCCTCCTGTTCCAACAGGATTTGGAGCTTGTCAATGAACAAATTAATGGTAATGTTGTTATAGCCCAGGAGAATTTCCCTTTTTTTCCAGTCCTCTTCTGTGTAACAATCACTCATTAAATCTCAACCCTTCATTATGAGCAAGGAAGTTGTTACATCTGAAATGGAGTATCCATTGGCCAAGCTGAGCTTGCAAACATTTGACAAACCAACTTGTGCCTCACCTCTTCAGTCTCTCACTATCTGCCATCACTGTCAGCAGGACTGACCATATTTAATATACATATTTGAGTAAAGAGTTGTAATTACTGAAATAGTAATGCTATGGAATAAAGTTTACCTCACTGAATTTAGCCTCCCAAAGGAGGTACTGAATAGTCACTCACGTTTGCCTTGATGATAATTTTAGGTGAAGATGTTCATCATGCCAATATATCTTTCGTTCACACAAACCCATACATATGTCGAGTTTTGTGCTGGATATTAAGATTCTTTAGACATTAAATACATTGAAGTATCAGAAAGACTTGCAGTGACAGAGGGTACAGCTTTTCTTTCACAGCAGAAATTCTCCAAGTGTTTTGGGTCAAATATGAATTATACATTAAAATTCCAAGATTAAGTTAAAAGTTTTTTGGCTTCCTGCTAAGAAACTATTTGGTAAAATTTTGTATCTTCATGTTGTCTTTCAGTTGTCTACAATAAGGCTGTGCAATAGCAGTCTGAATTATAAGGATTGTCTCCTGATTAAAGCAACGTTGCCACTTAAAATCAAAGACAGTTGTCTAGGACACATTGAAATTCAAAAGTGTGGCTGGCTGTTCTCTGCAGGGACTTCCTAATTTCTTTCAACTTTGTAAATAGAAGTTAAACTCAAATACAGACTTGAGCATATAAAGTGTGAGTTTAAAATAAATGCTTAATAATATTTCTATGTGACTCTTTTTATTGCATTCCTTACATTAACAAGATTATTTTTTTTTTTTATACAGTTGACATTTTAATACTGTCCTTACTTCTAAACCTAAATCTTTCTCCTGCATGTGGATGTTTACATAATCACCTCAACTCATAGGACAATTAATTATGTAGTAGTAGTAGACTCCAACATGTTCTTAGTACTAAAAAGTTACTGGACTTGCATAGACATACACAAAGAGGCTGAAGGAGAAAAGGGAGTCTCTATTCTCTGTGTGCTCCTGGCAGTCACTCCCTGCTAATGTCTTTTCCTGCTGTGCTGGGGACACGGCTGTACTGCCCCTCCCCGTGCCCCCCAAGCCCCTGTGGGCTGGACTGCTGTCAGTGTGCCAGGAAGGAGCTGGCTGTGTCTTGGTTTAATTGCAATTTCAAAGATCTCAGGCCCAGCTGGGTGTGTGGGGGTGGACTCAGAGAGAAGCAGGTGCTGGGGTGTCCCACTGGCCCCCGCTACATATTAACATATTGATCAAAGAATATGTGAAAAATAATGCAACTGGTGCAACCTAAAAGTTATACAACTATCTATCTGCATAAGTAGTTTCTCTGCTGGTATCTCCTATGATTCTCATCCTAACAAAAATTTTGCCTTTTTTTTTTTATTCTACTAGGCTGTAAGCTCCAAGCGTTTTGTATGCTGAAAAGCTGTGGTTGGAGAAAGACCGTCTTTATAGGAATGAAACCCCATCCCTAAAGGAAACCCAAGCACATTTTTTCCTGGTAGGAAAAGGTGTTAAAATAGAATTTCCTCATATTGCTGCATCATGCAAAATATTTCACCCCCTGCCATGTCAGAATCCTTTCAAACAGGGGGAGATGAGAATTGCCATGGTGTATATATGCTCTTCTGGATGGGCTTTGGCTTGCTGCAGGGAGCAGTGATGCAGCCAATCTCATTATTTTCATCAGAGGATTTTATTCTTTTCTACCTCTTGTTGCAACATAAGTTAAAAAGCACTGCTTTAGGCAACTGCACCAAAGACCTTTTTTTAAGACAAAATAACACGTTTTTAAAAAGAGACAAAATACCAGGACTTTAACACTATTGTCAAAGAAAGTAACAATAGTTTAGACTGTCAAATAGTGAGTCTCTGCACAGAACTGTTCTCTTAAATTTTGAAGTAACTTTTAGCAGTAACTTTGAGCAGCACCTCAGAACATAACACTTTTGTATGTTCTGAGGCTGTTCTGAGGCATCCAAGGATTTGGGTACATTTAAAATCACTCATACTGTGAAGGTCTTTATAGAGAGTGTTTTCCAGTGCACTCTCCTATTATTAGTAACAATGATGCTAATTTCTTCTATCTTTGTTTAATAGAAATATGATCCCACCAGTTCCAAAGAGACATCTTCATCTGTTAAGGACTTAAACAGATTGGGATGAACATAAGAATAAAATTAAGGAAAAAAAAAAATTTGAGTGTGCCTGCCTTCTCACTGAGAGCAAAGCATCTAATTTGTATTCAACAAAGATGCCAGTGAGTTGTTTGTCTTAATGCTTTATTAGCAGAAAAGATTGGTCTTCAGAGATTATCAGCTCCAACTTCCTTACTGCTTACTTAGAGGCACTGAGGTTGAATTAAACATCCTTTGCACCTATAGTATATTCAGAAGTCAGGATCTAGAATTAAATTCATGGAGAGGGGCCCCTTCTCCAAATCTGTGATGAAATTCCCTGTGATAAGTGCACCATTGCACAACCATAGAGCTTTGCCTGCAAAGTCTTGCTGTTCTGAAAGTCACAGCTATAACCAGACACAGTTCCTGTCTCTGATAGAATGAATCCAGACAAGCTTTCTTCCTTCCACATTTGCTCAGGTATAAATGCATCTCTCTGGCTGAAAAAAAAAAAAAAAAAAACAAAAAAAAAAACTTTAATTGGCTGTTGTGCTTATAAATAAAAAGAAAAAAAATGAAATTTTATTGCAAAAAAAAAAAAAAAAAAAAAAAAAAAAAAAAAAAAAAAAAAAAAAAAAGAATTTATTCAAATTTTTTTTTTTTAAAAAAACCCTATGCTCGGGTTAAGAAAATTAGTTTTCTTTTACCACATTCAATAAATTCTAGGCCTCTTGAATAATGGAATTCTCCTTACAACATTGCCTCATGTACAGTTTGTCGTAGCTGGGTCTGAGGACACAATATGGAGGCAGTGTTTTATCCCGCATACCCTTAGAGATGGGTTTCTGTCCTAGCACTGATGCAGAAGTTTTTTTTGTTTTGAAACAAAACAAACCAGAGATGCCAGAGGAAAAGCTGGCTTGTCTTTGCTCAGTCAATGCAGGGAAGCCTGCAGGTTGTCAAGCCTATTGATCTTGTTCTGTCAGCCTTTACTGCTGCCCCATGAGGACAGACAGGTTTGATGAACAGTTGCCACCTAGGTCCCAGGACAAAGCAGGGGAGCTGCCTTGCAGGAGCCACCAGTTCCATCCTGTATTTCAGACACATGTTGTGCATCTGGCTTGGTGTTGTCTCAAGTTAAAGTCTTCAGGTGCACAAGCTGGGGGCAAACTCAAACATATTTATAGAACTGCACAGCATTAAGGCTGCACAAAATGTCAAAAAATACAAGTTATCAGCTGTGATGTTTACTCAGGCTGGCTGCATGTCATCTCTGTCTCCTGATAAACATCTTTTTGTGGAGAGAATACTACATTAAGTTCCACATTTATAAAATGCAGTTCCGTGTAAAAGTACTTACATTGTAGAAGAGAATGGAGGTTACAGATGCCAGCAATATTTGTTTTTCTTTACCTTGCCAGCTTACAAAACACCTTCCTGGGTTGGTCATTTGTACAGCTCATTTTAGTGACAGAAAGAACCAAGCTGGACTTCTAGACATTATGAGGCAGTTCATCTTCATCAAAGCCCTCCTTAAAAGGTACCAGGAGACCGTAATATGAAGAAGCCATAAAGGCAATTTCACTGTAATTCATACATATTCAATGTGAGATAAGACAAAAATAAAAACCTAATACAGCAACATAAATAAGAGAGAGTCCCCTGAGAATTCAGTTTCACTTCAGACAAGTTTTAAAAACCCACAAACTTATCTACAAAACACAGAAATCCCCAGTAATTTGAACTTAACATTTCCATTAGAAAACTATTTTCTTTAAATCAGCTAGACAAACAATTGCTGCATGTCCCAAAAGATGACAGAACATGCTTTTCTCCGGTCTCTGATGCCGTGCTTTCAAATAGCTACACAAGTCCCTCGCTCAGGGTCAAGTTCTCTTTAACTTAATTTAAAATGGAATTACAGGGTAAGCAATCATACTAAGCTAGCATGGTTCGGTGTAGAGCCTTCCCAGCAAGGCTGTCAGAAAAAACTCAGAATTATTTCTGTGAACAAATGTTACAGGCATCATGTACCTGTAATGATAACCTACAATTCAATATTATTAACAGCAAGAAAATATATCAACATTTAGTTATGTCATGCTCATTTAATATCTTTCTATTTTGGCTGGGTGAATTCCAGCCTTTCAGAAAAGCACAACAGAAACGTGTTTCATTTTAACTCAGCTTCAGCCTGTTTACAATTCACCAACAGAAAGATGGTTATTGAAACACAGTTTTGTATTACCTGAAAACCACCACTGCAGTAAATGTCACATCAACAGGCAAAAGGCTTCCTAGCCTCACCTCTACAGGTGCTGCTAATGCACCTGTACACTGTGAGTGACTTGCTCTCAGCCTGCCCGTGGTGGGCACGGAGCCGGTGCTGGCAGCGTGGCTGCAGCTCTTACTGCCACCCTTTAGCTGCAGAAACACCTCGAGTCACTTCCATGAGGTGCCCATGACTTGCACACTCACCTGACTCTATAAACCTCCCCACCCCACGGCTGGGTGAGCACGCAGTGGAACAGCAGGCAAGGGATTGATTGGAAAATTGCATTTTCCAGCATTGCAACGTCTCTGATGTTCCACTCACATTAGAAAGTATGTTTTTCCTTTTTTTTTTTTCCCCCCCCAAGTAATGGCACTCACATGCACAGCTCCTGATTCATCACTGTGTTATTTCAGCTTTATTTCAGGGACTCTACTGCTGCAAAAGCATCAACTCTGAGTCCTGTCTGTGATGCTCTCAAACCCAAAAGGCTAGGATGAACTTTTAAGTAGCTCATGACTAAGGACACAGTTGCCCAAGTTCCCTGTTTTCAGGAGAAACAGACACCAAATAAAGCACCAGTGAATGCTCAGAAAAACAATCTCTCCCCACTGCTTGAGAAATATGAACAGCACTTCAGCCACAGAGCAGTGAAAGGTGATGTGAAATAAGAGGTGCCTGGGTAGACTGAGCATTGGTAAACAGCAGGTTTTATTATCCCTGTGATGGATGTTCAGTGCCAAGGCTCAGATTGATTATCTAAACTCCTAAATTGTGGCTCTGTGGTATGTATGACCTCTTTCTTAACTGTAGAAGTTCCTGAGTTGCACATGCATTGCTAAATTCAAAATACCGGACCTGGTGCATCAAAATGTCAATGATACCTGTCCATGTTTCACTGAGACTATGCTCAGTTTGTTTGTGTGCATCTGCTCAATTTGATTGGGAATTTAGGATCTTACTTGATTAAAAGTAATACATTACTTTAATACCATCTTCATTATTTCTGAAGGTCTTGGATACAGTGATATGCCAAATAGGGGCAGAATGAAAACAGGAGGGGAGAAGCAAGGCCAAAGGAGTCACAGGAGAAAGGAATTTGGGAAGATGATTCTGTGAAAGAGAGGGAACATCTACTCTACTGTTTAATTCAGCTTAGATTGGGCGTGCATGTTTTATAGTCCCCATGTTTTTTTGAACAGCCATGCCATGATTCAGATCCAGATGCACATTCCCATGCCATCCGAAGCAGCCAGCACACAGTCTAAGAGAAGGCTCCTCAGTGCTCAAATACAGCATCTTTGCTCTTAATCCCAACAACTGAATCCAGGATGTTATAGTCCCTGATTTGGTTTCCAAGAACTACATGTTTTCCATAGTCTGCAGTGCTCCAGACTAAGCAAATTGGGATGGGAGTACTAATGGGAAAGCACAGCTCATCACCAGGGCTGGAAGGTAACAGTCTTCCTCTGTAGGACTAGAATGAAAAAAGGCTTCTATTTAAAATAGATATTTCAACCTAACCCAGAAGGAGTGATGGTAGGTGTTTTTTGTCTGAAGTGTTTTGCTTATGTGTCTGGATACAGGGATGCTGCAGTAACTGGGGTCCCTCAAAAAGGGGGGATGTGGGTCTGGCCAGTGGGGCAGGGCTGGTCAGCTTGTGGGGCCCTTGTGGGGAGGCTTCAAAGCCAAGATCTGTTTCAGGGCAAAGTTTAACTCCTGAAACTTGCAGTTGAATCCAAAGGAGTCTTGGATCATTACCAAGCTTAATTGGAAAATGCAGCTGATTATTACGTGCCACTCCATGTTCTTATATTGCCAAGAACCTGTTATCTTTTGATATTTGCCCATCTTGTGGAAGAAAAACCTCGTGCAATTTAAGCATTACGTCCACAGGGTCTTACTGGGGGCAGTGCACTTAATTGGGCTTAGAAAAGAGAGCGATGCTGTTTTGCTGCTGCTTTGAACATAGATAAGGGGCTTTGGATGTTCATTAACTTCTGTGAAGTGCTCAAGTACACCAGAATGTGGGCTTTTCTCATGTCTATAGGGTTCATGACTTTACTGGATTGTAAAGACACAGTTTATGAGCTTTGCGCTGGGAGCCTTGCACACAGAGATGTAAAGAGACATTTCTTAGCACCTTGGTTATTCCACAGCTGCCTCTTTAAAAGAACGTTTGACTGTATAATAAGACTTGTTATTATGGGATATTAGGTAGGTAAAATATAGGAACACTTGTTTTTTTTTTTTAATTATTTTTTTTTTTAGTTGAGTTTAGTTTGTTGGCTAACTGGATGAGGAGGCACCCGTACTGCATGCTTGTACAGGGATTGTTTTCAGCTGAAATCAAAGATGCAGGTCAGAAAGGGTCACTTGTACAATAGGAGTGTCTCTAAATTGGTTTATGTATTTAGTATTCTTCATTTTACTTCATGACCAAATAGCATCATTTTTGAAACCTCTCTGTACATTGTTGAGGAATAAGTATGACAATGTACAATTATCCTTTGTTAATAAAAAGTAGAAATGCCTGAAAAAGAAATTCATCACTTCAACCTTGAACTTTATGGTTATACAGTTGAAAATAACAATGAGTCGTGATTACAAAATCGTAGATTGAATTGGCATTTCTTTTTATCTGTAAGGAGATGTTTGCATGACAAATCTCAACATGTATGGAAGCAATAAGGACTGTGCTAGCATTTGGCAGTGCAAGCCTAGTTGTGTTTGTTAGCTGAGTGTGCATTGTACCTTCAAGTGTTAACTTACAAAAAAGGTGGCTTTTCACTTACCTGATTCCTTTCAGAACTGAAATCACACACCTAATTTGTACTTCTTTTTCTTTACAGGAGCAACAAAGCTTTTTTAAACTAAACCTTTATCCCCTGGTTTACATAACTGATTCTCCAGTTTGAATACACAAGGCCGTGGTTGAAACCCTTGGATTTTGTCATCTGGATCCACAACAGTTGTCGTCCGAAATCACCAGCCCTCCAAGCTCTCCTTCTCTTACTTTCTCAGGAACTCAAATTGTGGTTTGAATTGAGACTAGGGACATATTATTTGTTGAGGAATTTCAAAGCCCAGCTCATGTCTTTTTAAAATGCTTTTGAAAGTAGATGTGAATGTGAGAGGAGGGAGGAGAAGGGAAAAGTAAATTTGAAGGTGAAATGCACATAAAGCAGTGAAGAAATGAAAGCAGAACACAGAAAATAAAAGTAGAAGCGGAGAAGGTAGTAAAAAACCCAAACCAACAGAAAGTAAAAACAACTGTTTTTTTTAATTAAAAAAAAAGTTATAATTTGATCCTGTTTGTCACAAGTACTTGGTTTGATGAGCTTATTTTGCATAGAAAGTTAACTAATTTTCTCACTAATTTCAACAGGCAGTATACCCAGAAAAACTTTATGCAGTGAAGACACAACTGGTGTGAATGTTGCTGTGTTTTTGCAGATCTTGTAAGTAACCTTTACAGAAACACACACTAGTTAGTAATAAACCTTTTTATTTGCAGAAAAAATAAACTTAGGAGGGAAAGTGAGAAAGAATAACAGACATCTTTAAGGTAGTAGGCTTCACTAGAGCTGTGAGGAGCCTGGGGTCAGAATGATAATTCCACACGCTGCAAAATTCCCTGCTGTTGCTATTCGGGGACTCATTGGTCATGAGGTTCAAGCAGAACAAGTTTCTAGGGTCGCAGTTCTGGGTTCTGGGTCGCTGAAGAATGTAGTAGAATAAGTAATTGATCTTTTCAGGTTTGGCTATCTGGGTCACTGGAAATCAGTTAGTTTCTAGCATACCTGACAAACAAAATCTTCCCAATGAAGATCCTTGGACGTTTGAGCAACTGAAATCTGCAGGTTAATTCCCACATACCTCCAAGGTGGTGTCAGAGCTGGGTGGTAATGATGGTTCCCTGCTGGGATGAAGCTGGGTGGGAGCTGCTTTTTAGTGGTATCAAGATAGTTAATATTAAAGAGAAGGCTGACAAGGTTTTCAGTGTTAGAAATGATGAAATTTGGAGTCCTTTTTTAAAGCAATATAAAATAATAAACAGTCCCAAAGTATTCATTGTCTGGCTGTCTGTAGATTTTATGTACTGGGAAGGCAATACGAGGTGCTTTCATTTTAAAATCAGTCATATGTAATACATAATATTTAAATTTTTTTTCATAAACAAAACATATCAATTTAAATATTCTGGGAAGAATATTTTAAAATTCTGGGAAGAATATAGGGATTTGTCAAAGGATGCAGGGAACCCAGTTTAGGATGGCGGCTAATTCCCCCATGTTAACCCTTGCAGCTGCTGAATCATACATCAAACTATGGCACTTGGTGCAGCTGTGAGGAATTTGAGGAAGGAGAACCTCCTTCTTCATGAAGGTTTCACTGACCCACTGAGTTCTGCAGGCAAAGCCCTTCTCTGACAGCATCTCCCTCCCAGCTCCCTGTGTTCGGTGTGTGCTGAGCTGCTCTTCTGCACCAATGGGTTTAAATGAACCGAAACATCTCCAGGTTTTATTTTTATAGGTGCTGTGATTTGCGTTTTACTCATAGAAGCCTATTTATACCTGGCATCTATTTCAGGATCATCTGACTCCAGTGTCCTCCCACGTTTGGTTTACTCAGTAGAGGATTGCTAAATAACTTGGTGGCACTGTTCTACTCTCTTTCCTGTTCTTGATCTCGTGCCTTTGTCTTTCTCTCTGCAAATTCAGCAGGAATGTGCTTTAAAAGCCCTGTAATGCACACAAAAATTAGATGCATTTATCATGGGAACACAATTTTATGCCCCCCCTTTCTCTCCCTATTACAAAGGCAAGAGAAAGTCAGGTGAGAAAGTGAGACTTTTAGGTTTCCTTTGCTCTGCATACAGATAAATAAATAGAAGAAAATTAGAATAAAATAGTGCTGCTGCAAAATTAACAAAATATTTACTTTGCAACAAATAATTCAATTCATTTTAACACAACTGCATTTGGAGAACTACAAAATTAATCTAAAAAACTAAGCAAATGAATTAGCTATTTTAACATTTTCTGGGCTGTGGGACTATTGCCTGAAGGAAGGTCTTATGGTTTATATTTAAGTGTCAACTGTCAACTCAGTTTCAATTTATGACTGAAAAATATTGTTATTTTTCAGGAGTTCATACATAGCAGACATTGCTGTTTTCCTTTTCCACCCAGCAGCACCCATGGGGAGCCAGCAGCACCCAGGGGAACCCCTCAGCACCCAGGGGGACCCCTCAGCACCCGGGGGGACCCCTCGGCACCCATGGGGAACCCATCAGCACCCATGGGACCCAGCAGCACCGAGGGAAACCCCTCAGCACCCAGGGGAGCCCAGCAGCACCCAGGAGGACCCCCCGGCCCCGCAAGGCCCCCCCCGGCACCCAGCACGCCCCCCGGGCGCCCCGGCCCCTCTCCGAGCCCGCTCCCGCGCCACCCACCGCTCCTCCAGGCCCCCACCCCGTCCCTCCCAGTGACCCCCCAGTGCCACCCAGTGACCCCCCAGTAACCTCCCAGTCCTCTCAGTGACCCCCCAGTAATGCCCCCGTCCTCTCCCGTGCCCCCCCGTGGCCCCCCCAGGGCCCCTCCCAGTACCCCCGAGGACCTCCCCGTGACCCCCCAGGGCCCCCCCGTGCCTGCCAAGTAAAATAGACAAGTTAAAATAAACCATGTATTGTCAGAGTTCACATGGTGGTTTATACAAGAACTATTATACTAGGTTAATACTGCTGTTTCAAAGGCCATGTCAAAAAAGCCTGGATGGAATTATAGTAGCAATAGGTACAAGTTAGCAGTAACTTAACCTTTAGATTTTGTTTCTTTATCACCATATAATTATTTCATTAAATAAAAATAAAATAAATAACAAATATGTATATTTTTCAACTCATGTGTAAGGTCTTCTCTCTCTTAACTCTAGCAGAATTCAATAATGTGCAATATTAATAATTCAATTAATGTGCAAAGAAGTGTGCTCTTCAGAACTGCACCACCTTTTAAGAACGACGCTGTAGTTATGATTTACACTGCAGTGTGCTGTGTGGTTTCCCTTTCTAAAGCAGACCTTGGAGAATATGAAATGAGACATCTCTTTTTTCTCATCCCTTGGCACATTTTGAGCTTGTTTCCTCTTGTCCTCCTACTTGTTACTAGGAAGAAGATACTAGAAACCTCTTTTCAGGTAGTTGTAGAGATCTATATTCCCCCTGAGACTCATTTTCTCCATGCTAAACAATCTAATTTCCTTCAGACACTCCTCGTAAGTCTTGGTTTCTAGACCCTTTACCAGCTTTGTTGCCCTTCTTTGAACACATTCCAATACCTTACTGACCTCTCCTTGTCGGCCAAGCCATTCTGCCTCTTCTCAGGGCGCTCTGCCCGCTTATTTGGTGGCACCCTGGTTCGCCTCTTGGCTATCTGGTAGATGCGCATGTAGACCAGGATCATGATGAGGCAGGGGGCAAAGAAGGAGCCGATGCTAGAAGAGATGATGTACCACTTCTCATCATTGATCTTGCAACCTGCCACACCCTGGTCAACTTGCTGTCCGCTTTTCTTCTCGATGAAAAACTGAGTTACAAAGGAAAAAAAAAATATAAAAGCAAAAGAAATGTCTACACTGAAGACCTTCTAGGTATTGTCACTAAAGCAGGCTGAGTAACTGGTTAAAGTGACCCATCAAAAGTGGGTATTTTCCAAGCACCCTTTAATTCAGGATGTGTATTTCAGCCCCTGTTGTCTCTGCAACAAGGGGAGCCAGGAATTCCTGGTGCAACAGGGAGATGAGCAGCTCTCCCGAAACCATCCTGGAACATTGGTTTCTCAAAGAATATCTTTAGTTAACTACATCTGTACAAATCTATGACTGTCTATGCATTTCAACATTGAAATATTTCTAAAGGATTTTACATTGCAAGAGGGAAAAATAGTATGGAATTGTTGAATTCTGGTCACAGAAGTCTTGATGGACAAATCATTACATTGAATTGTCCCTTGCTGTCTATCTGGAAAGAAACAATAGTGTTACCTAAGGTACCAAACAGATTTTAATTCAGCAATGCTTTTATTTCCTGTTACAAACCTCCAACCTCTCCGTCCTCGCAAAGAAAAATAAACCAAAAGATATCACTGTGAAAGGGCAATGTGCAATCAAAGTTGTACGGCCACGCTTTTTTATTTACATTGAATATAAAGATCCCAATAAGCTGCACAATATTTCTATGGAAGTTGCAGGGATTTTTTTTGTTTTCCTTCTGAGCCTGTTGGGAGGAGCTGGGCGGGGTGGGGGGGAAAGGGGGGGGCACTGGGAGGGTGTGGGGGGGCGCTGGGGGAGCTGGGGGGGGGCTGGGAGGGCACTGGGAGGCACTGGGGGGCACTGGGAGGGCACTGGGAGGGCACTGGGAGGCACTGGGAGGCACTGGGAGGGAGCAGGGATTGGGGGGGGGAAGGGGGTGTTTGGGGACTGGGGGGGGTAATTAAGACTGGGGGGGTAGCCCACCCATCCGCCCCCCCACAAGCACTCCACCACCCCACCAGGACTTGACCGCCCCACCAGGACACGGCCACCCCACAACAATTTGATCACCCCACAAGCATTCGTCCGCCCTACAAGGACTCGACCACCCCACAAGCACTTCACACCCCCACAAGGACACCCCCCCCCCACAACCCCTCAACCCCCCCACAACCCACCCACCCCCCCACCACGCCCCCCCCCCCCCCCAAGATTGCCAGAACAAATTTAATTCTTGGTTACCGGGATTTAAAAAAAAATAAAAGGGAAAAAAACAAACCAAACCAAACCAACCCCAACAAAAAAAAAAAAAAAAACCGAAAAAAAAAAAAAGAAAAAAAAAAAGAAAAAGGGGGAGATGATAAAGAAAGAAAAAGTCTAAAACCAGGAATCCTGGGTTGCAACCAAGACACAATGAAACAAAACAACTTTTTGTAATATTTCGGAAAGTGGCACCCAGTGTCACCTCTAAGGTGCAGCCACTCCAAGGGCAGTGGCAATGGAATGAAGTGATTCCCACCTTCAGAATTTGTCTGGTATCTTCCTTACTGGAGCCTCCATCCACTCTGGTCACCCTGTACTCCAGCCACTGCTGCACAACAGCTTTCTCTTCAGCATTGCTCCCCAGCAGCTGCTCCTGCTTGGCCTGTTTCACTAGGTGGGCAGCTATGGTCATAAGATTCCACCTTAGTAATCTATCAGCACCTTGCCTGCCACCCTTGCCTACACACCAGTCACTTCCAAATTAAAGTGTACAGCATAATTTTTTAAAAATTATTATTCTTTTTCAAAAGGAAAAGGAGGAGAAAAAGAAAAATGCATGAGAATGTCTTCAAAAACAGCCTGTCAAAATGCACTAGGTCCCCCTGGTGTTTAATGAGGAATAGTTAATTTCAGGATAAATATGACCACCGCCCCTCGGGAGCATCCCGAGGTACCGGGGCCGCCCCCCCCCCCCCTACGGCATTGGGGAGGCCCCCCATGACAGGGCGACCCCTCCACGGCATTGGGGAGACCCCCCACGGCATTGGGACCCCTCCACAGCATTGGGGACCCCCCCACCCCCTTGGGGAGACCCCCCCCGCCTTGGGCACCCCCCCCCGCCTTGGGGACCCCCCCCACACGCCCGCGGGGCCCCCCTAAGAAGATCAGATCTGTAATGTTGAGCAGTGCCATGTCAGGTGATGATGGACTAGATAAAGATCAGGTAGGCAGCTTCCAGGGGCTTGCTATCACTTTCTGTGATTAGGAAGTCAACTGTGTAGTTCTAAAATGTTTTGGGAAGTGCATGTGTTATGTGAGGCAGAGTAAACCTGTTACATGGAGGAAAAAAACCTTGTTGGAGAGTGGAAAGAATCATTTTGCCTCCAAAGCTTAGCTCCCTGCTCTCTTTGCTCTCCTGCTATCAGTATGCACCCTAGCTCGTTTAAAACCAGCTAGGGCATGTCTGGGGGCATTGTGGTCACATCTTTAGACAGCAGTGATTGATGGCTTGGACAGGCTGCATACAGGTAGAATGCCAAAGGAAAAGGGACTTGGTCCAACTGCACAGTGAACTGGATATTAAACAAAGGCTCCTCCTGGAGCTATGTGCTTGATTGAGCGATTAGTGAGTTTCCTCATATGGTAGTGGTCAGGCAATTATCAGTGAAAATTACTATGCAAGCCCAAGATGTAGGAAATTCAACACCTCAAACTAATTACTCCAGTTTTTGTTTCAACTACTTGGTTTAAGGGTAAAAGAAAGGGCAGCCCCTATGGAAATGCTCCATTGTTAAATGGGTTCAAAGGAGCACTGATCACTGCCCAAGAGGTTTTAGTTCTCTTGTAGTAACTACAACCCAAACCCCCTACCTATGATGCCTTTTACTTTTTTCAAGGTGCTTATTCAGATGAGAGCTTGCTCCCAACAAGGTACATCTTCAGATATGGACAACAGCATCTCTCATTGACTAACTGTATGACACCCCTGGCTCATGTGAAGCATATGTGGAGAGAGATAGTAATAGATCTGTCTCAATATACGACTACAGCCAATTTTCTGTAAAGAAACTGCACAGAGACTTACGACCTTTAATGAGAAACTTTATTAAATCTCAGAATCGAGATTATAATGTACGCCTAGAAATAATTGGCAACGTTTAGTTTTTAGTGTGCTTTTGGTTCTCAGTTCTGGCTCGCTGCACAAGAGATGCAGCAAGATTGAGCTGAGCATTTCAGGAATGTCTTTCCTTCTCCCGTCCCTACTCCTATGAAGGAGGGAGAGGAGGGAAAACCAGCAAGGATGAGCTAATTTAACTTGCAGAAACTCCAGAAGTGAGTGACCTAAAGTGCTGTGAGCTTCTAAAGAAGCCTCCAGATCACACGTGGTTTCAAGTAAGACTAAGGCAGAACTCAAACTAGTCTTCAAATCTATAAATAGCTGCTGCAGAAAGGAAACAAACTGTTCTCCATTGTCCAGGAGGAACAGAATGAGAAGCAATAGGTACATTTCTAATTTCAAGGACAATTAACCCCTGGGACACATTAAGGGATGTGGCTGTTAGAGACCTAGGTTAGTGATTAGGTTTGTAGTTGGACGTGATGATCTTAAGAGTCTTTTCCAACCTAAATGATTCTATGACTTTATTCCTTAAATCCTACAAAGCTGTGTTGTCAGAGAAAGGCTAGTGAGAGCTAACTCCTCCCCTCACCACTACGTCCGGACTTTTTCACAGGGCTGCAAGAATCAAAACTTTTTCCTGGAGTCCTCCAAGGAGGTCTGGTCACCAAGGGACTTATCAATCTCTTTGGGACTGAGAAGATCCCAAAGACTTGAGCACTTTCTGAACCTATTTCGCTCAGCCCTGGTTAATGCTGCTGTCAGTGCTTGGGAAGGGATGCTACATCTAAGGATAGTATAGGCATGAATAAACATCCACAAAAGACTTACCACCAAGGCTATATTCTTGAGAATACTATACAGGACACCAGAAGTGTCACAGGTGTCCTGGTTAAAACCTAAAACACATGTTTCAAAACACCATTGTGTGGAATAGGTTTTGCTATAGAACACAAGGATTTCAGGGAAGAAGTCTATTTCAGGGGGGTTGTGGAGGCTCCATCTCTGGAGATACTTAAGACCCGCCTGGATCTGGGCCTGGGTGACTTTGTCGATGTGAGCCTGCTCAGGCAGGGGTGTTGGACGAGATGAGCTTCGATGTCCCTTCCAAGCCCTAGTGTCGATGAGGCCACCCGGACATACGGCGCGTCGGAGGAGCCCCCAGAGCGCACGTAGCGCCGGAGGAGCCACCGGGGCCCACGCATCTCCGGAGGAGACACCCGAGCGCACGTAGCTCCGGAGGAGACACCAGAGGGCACGTAGCTCCGGAGGAGACACCCCAGCGCACGGAGCTCCGGAGGAGACACCCGAGCGCACGTAGCTCCGGAGGAGACACCACAGCGCACGGAGCTCCGGAGGCATTGACACTGACTTCATATCACATCAAATGACCTAGAGCTCATATCTTAAAAACAAAGACCCACAATAAACAAAGCACAGAAATCATTCTGGTCAGTGCAGTATCAGTGCACTCCCTACAGCTTCAGCACTAGTAAGAGGTAGGATTTACTCCCTCAGGCACAGCATTGTAGTAGCAGAGCCACACCACTGCTGCTAGATTCACAAACTGTGTGTGAATAAGGCTTGCTCTATTCCCCATCCCCCCTGTTTTGGCTGCTGGAGCAAACACGGCATCCTCTGATCCAACTCTAGTTTATGACTAACAAAAGACTTTCAGTGCTCACTGTCCTGTGTGCTCCCCCAGCCCTGGCAAGAGGGCAGGGGGAGATGTGGTGGGTGCTCTGGGAGCAGCATCACGCCTGGGGTGCTGGCTGCAAGCCCTGAAAGAGTGTCTGGGGACCATGGTGGCACCGCTGCTGTTCTGATTCTGTGATTCTGTGAATGACTGAATTAGTTTTGTTAAAGAAAATAATATGAGTTTTATGTTGACATAATTTTAAAATTTATTTTCATAACACATTTGTAGTAGAAATATTGAAGAAGACTGCAGCATTGAGTACATTATAACAATGAAATGGATGGAAAGGGGTTATTTGGCAGCATAATTAAGTTTTAGGTATCTCAATGAAATATCAATCACTGTGAAACAGACTAAATTTTAAAATCTTTCTCTGAGAATTCTTCATAGTGCATTGCACGTCCCACATGTTTTCCTATGTATGTTCTACAGACGGGTCCAAAAATCTTAACCCTAATTTATAGTTTTCACAGGCTAGGACAAAGAATATGAAAATGTATGGTAATATATGTATTTCAATTTATTACAGTATGTCTGAAATGGTGACAGTTTTATTCCTATGGTTTCTATCAGCTGCATGACACCACAAAAAGAAAATAATAAAAAAAATATATCTTGGCTCTTTAAAACTCAAAGTTCTGCAGCAGGCATGTTTCACTGTCTCTAAATAAATATTTGTTGAGTGACTGAATGTTAACTACTAGGCATTGGTATCAGCTTCAGTATTGCAAAAATCTTCAGTCACAGCTTTCCATCTCTCTGGACATTCACCTGGCACACAGTCCTTTTGCTTTTGTTTACATCGCTCCTCTTCCTCCTCTGCATTTTCTTCAGCAGCAACATCTTTCTCCCCTTCATCTTCCTTCTCCTCTTTATCTTCAGAAGTGCTTTCTTCAGCTGGTTGTTCATCTTGATCATCTCCTCCTGTCTCACCAGTATCAGCTTCATTCTGTTCTTCTGTCTTTTCTGCCTCACTTAAATCAACAGGTTTCTCATCTAATTCAAAAGCATTCTCTTCTGGATTTCAAGAAAAACCAACAAAAAACAAACCCAAACTGTTGTATTCAAGAGATACAGTGACTTACCCTTCAAATTGCTGGTTTTGGGCCATCAGAAAACAGGAGAGTTAGGTTTAAGTTTTACTCGGGAGATCAGTTTCAGCCTCTCTCAATCCCTGTTAGTTCTGTCAAGTCTTTAATGAAAATATTTTAATTAATCCTGGAAAAACCAAATGTCAAAACCTCACAAGTTTTCAATGGATGATGCTGCACTTCCTTGCTGGTATCCAAGGTGCATCCTTGTCAAAGCTGGGTTTTTTTTTGCTGCATCTCCAAAGCCATTTGCTAACGATTAAAGTAGCTGCTAGGGGAATGTGAAACCAACTGTGCTTCTACCTGGCCCTCATCCAAGGGACAGGGTAGGATATAGGACCACAATATCTTACATACCCACCCAGTCCAGCTGCAAGAAAAACCCCTGTTGAGCATAATCAGGTAGGTCTAAGTTTACACTTTCTCCCAGATAGAACTTGGGACTCCTTATAAAACCCAGTTGCCCCCAAAGGACTGGGACCCCCGGATAAAACCGAGACCTCCTGGATAGAGCTGGCACCCCCTGATAGAACTGGGACCCCCAGACAGAACCGAGTCCTCCCAGATAGAGCTGGCTCCCCCTGATAGAACCAGGTATCCCCAAAAGAACTGGGACTCCCGGATAGAACCGAGTCTTCCTGGATAGAGCTGGGACCCAAGGGATCCTGAGCTGAATTTCAGTTGAGCAAGTGCACTGCTTGCCTAGTAATTACCTCAGACCTACTGCTTTGCATTGTCAGCCTAAAAGCTGCCACATTTCAGATAAACCAACCTTCAAATAAACTCCTGACTAATCATGAAATGCAAAAGGGAACATGTACCAGAAAAAATTAAGATTTTGGCTCAAATAACAAATGTTAAAGTAGGACTGAAGTGTGAAAAACAAATGCCAAGCAGCTCATCTCTTTGAGCACCAGCTAATATGCCAACAGAAAACAGAACAAAGTTAAGCTGAGGAAGAATGAAAAGAACAGCTAAATTCATCTTCTCTTTGGGACATTTGGAAACTCCTCTCAGAGCAAGAGGGGCACTGAAAGATCAGAACTAGGAAGAGATGCTCTCTGTGCAGTACAAGGGCCCTTGCTTTCCTGTTCTGAGAACAGGCTGCTTATGAAAATATGTTTGTGTATATCTAAAAAAATGAGTAACATTGGTAACATTTAACTAGTTTAAATGCTTAAACTAACTGCTGTGAAAACAAGGCCACGTTTTAGTTTATAGAGTGCCTATGAAAAGGAAAATGTAAATTTGAAGCTTTTATAAGTCTATAATGATGTTTTAATAACTTTTGTAATACAAGTTGCTGCCTTAGATGACAGCAGTTTTGATAATGTTTCTTTTTATAAGTGTATATATTCATTAGAACTTGGAATTCTTTATATATATTTTTGTGTGTGGTTTTTTTGGTTGGTTTGGTTTTTTTAGTTGGTTGGGGATTTTTTAGGTTTTTTTTTTATTATTTTTTTTTTCCTTCCTGCTTCTTCAGCCGTTATTGTTATTGCAAAGTGGCTCAGTGGAAGATGATTCCACCCAAATTATTCCCAGTAATTATTTTCATAATTCCTTGATTTATTTTTTTTTTCTGTTTTATCCAGCATATTGTTTCAGGGAAGTGCTGCAGGAGATGTTAGCATTCATATTTTTAAACACCTCTTGCTGCAGCCAAGGTCCTGCTGCTTCTCCTTCATGCTGACAGCCAAGACCACTCCCTCCTCTCATTTCATGAATAGCAATCATAGACACTCAAGAAAAAGACTTTTAGCAGTATATATGGCTGAGATGGAGAGACATTTTGCTCAGAAGGGGCAATATCTTCTAATTTCTGACCCCCTCCCCCCCAGCTGAGCGAGAGGGCGCGGGAGCGGCGGGTGCCGGTGTCCCGGCTCGGGCGGCTCGCCAGCCTCGGAGGTACGGGGGGAGGGGGCGCCCTGAGAATGCCCCCCCCCACCTTGAGACACCCCCACGGGACCCCAAGATAACCTTCCCCCACTATAGATCCCCCGAGAGCCCCCCACCCCCACTAGAGAGCCCCCTGGGACCCCAAGACACAAAGTGTCCAAGTTGTGTAACAGGGCTCAGACTTTGTGTCACTGTTCCCACAAAGCATTGATAGCTTTTAAACATTAGATTGTCAATTCCGTTAGTGTTATGCTTATTTAATTGTGATTTTCGGATAGAAATGTGGTTTCTTGAGGTTGATTATATGTACGTGTTTTTTAAACATATTTTATGATAATACAATTTTTTACCTGCCAAACCTGAGCAGGACTTCACTTTGGGGGGGGGGGGGGGGGAGGGGGCAGGAGAACTGGGGAGGAGGGACTGAAAGACAAGGGGGGGTTGGAGAACGTGGGGAAGGGGCTGCAGAACTGCAGAAGAGGGTCTGAAGAACAAGAGGGGGTTGGAGAACCTCTCCTCTCCCCTCCCCTCCTCCCCTCCCACCCCGCCGACCCGCCCCCCCCCCGCCCACCACCCCCCAGCCGCCGGGTCGCACCACGACCCCCCGCGCCGCCCATTCCCTTCCATTCCCTTCCCCTTCCCATTCCACTTTCCCTTCACCTTCCCCTTCTTTTCCCTTCCTTTCCACATTCTTTCCATTCCCCTTCACCTTCCCCTCCCACTAACCCTTTCCCTTCCCATTACCTTCCCATCCCTTCCCTGCCCTTCTCTTCCCCTCCCTTCCCCTCCCCCCCCTCCCCTCCCCCCCCCCCCTCCCCCCCCCCCCCCCCCCCCCCCCCCCCCCCCCAGTCCTAAATATAAGTGTTTGTGCAGTTACAATCACAGATATTAAATTCAACAATGCTTATGAAATTTCTTTATGCATTCATACCTTGGTTCTAAAATTGCTAATCATAGGAGGAGGATTTCCCCATTCCTTTGTCAGAGCTGACGTTCACCCTCACAGCTTTAGGCTGACCAGTTTTTCTTTTTTTCTCTGTTGAAGTTCATAGTACCTCAAGTATGTACCTCTGGAGTTGACTCATATTCTTGAATGATAATACCAGTAAGTCCAGTATCAAATACAATGAGTCTTAGATGTAGAGCAACTTCTATATATTATGAGGGGATACTACTGTGATCTTCAATTTAACCTATTGCATAAAATAATGCTTATGAGCAGTAGTGAAGGGCAGAATCTGAACATTAAATTTCTCATGTAAGGATTTTTGCAATAAACCCATAACACTTAAGCCTTTTTTTCCAGAGGGATGGTATGACAACCATACTTTATATAGTCACATAAATGAGATTAATATTGGCTATTATCCAAAGTCACAGACAATAACAATCATTCTCTCAAGATTTACCATTACCTAGGTTTTGAGGCATACTGGAACATAGTGCTACTGAAAAAGGAGCAATAACAAATATGCTTTTCATTCACAAGTTAATGACATAATGGTTTGAGTGAAAAATGGATGATGGATCACCTAAAGTTCATAATTCCACTGTTTTTTCAGTGGAGTTAGGCTAGTAGGGAATTTTATCCTTAACATTCTTAACAAAGTTGTTCAAAGCCTACTGAAGTTGCATCCTGGAACACATTCACAAATATAATTTGATTAAAATGCTTATATACTCTGGTTTCAGTAGGTAACTTTTTATATGTTCCTTAAAAACAGTAGAAACTCATGAAAATTTTTTATTAATGTGTTTAATTACAAATTAAGGCATCAATCATAGAAGTAGACTTATAAAATCCTGAGATCTAGTTTGCTATTCTATATCATTCAAAAGAGCAAAGAAAGCAAATAAAAATAAAAAGATTATTTGATTTAGAGAAGGTCTGCCTTAAGTGATGGCACTACTTGCACTGAGCTTTCAAACTTCATGTGAAATCCACAATCTAAAGGGAGACAAGAGGCATGGAGAAAACAAAAGAGCAGATAAACTGGGTAATGCCTATGAGTGTAGCTGTAGGAGAAAGACTTTTATCTTCACACATTTACTACTGCCAAAAAAAAAAAGTAAGCACACAGTTCAAATTTCAAATCTTGTGGTGTTTGTAGGGTTGGCAGTCATGCAAAAAAAAAGCGTTTTCACCAGTAAGCCAGACAACTTGAATATCATTTGCACATGTTGTCAAGACAATTTTAAGGCTGTTCCATTTGCTAAAATTTAAGTTGTATTTCTGAGTCCCCAACCCCCCCGAGCCTCACGGCAACGGCCCCAACAACCCCGATTCTCATAGCAACGGCCCCGGCAACGGCCCCAACCCCCCCAGTCCTCACGGCAACGGCCCCAACACCCCCGATTCTCTTGGCAACAGCCCCAACAACCCCGATTCTCATAGCAACGGCCTCGGCAACGGCCCCAACACCCCTGATCCTCACGGTAACAGCCCCGACAACAGCTTTTTTCATAGCAAAAATGCTTTGTTTCATTTAAATGACTGTACAATGATGATATTCAGGTACTTAATTCCTTTGTGATAAATTAAATGTGTTTTAAGATGCCTTTGTGACTTTGCCAGTGTTCCAGCAGAGTCCAGCCTTCTAAAACCTGAGTTTTTAAAAATGTCAAGATAACAAAATTATTACTATTTCTAATGAAACACTTGGGGACATTTTTATTTGGCATCCTACCTTTTTAGCATAAAAGGAAACCCCAGCGGGAGGGGGGCACGGCCGGCACGGGGGAACCCCCCGGTAGGGGGGGCACAGCCTGCACTTGGGGAACCCCACCGGTATGGGGGGCGCATCCGGCACTGGGGAACTCACCAGTATGGGGGCACATCCGGCACTGGGGGAACCCCCAGGAAGGGGGGGGCAAGCCCCGCTGGGGGGAAACCCCGCCAAAGTAGGGGGGACACCCGGCGCGGGGGGACTCCCATAGCTTGTCACACTACAGGTTCTGAGTGAGGTTCAACTGGTTAGACCAGCAGCTGGGTAATTGTCAGAAGCAGAAGGCAAGTGAAAGACACAGGCAAAAGCATCTCTAGGATTAATTTAGCCTGCTCAGTGTATTCAGGTTCACAGATTAATGGGAGAAAGCAGCAAGCAGACAGTGAAGGCACCAAGATTATCTTTTAAGCAAAAAGATGGGATATTCTGGATATTGTGGGCCCCCCGCCGCCCCCCCACTCCTCCTCTTACTCCCTCCCCGTCCCCCCCAATCCCCCCCTGCCCCCCCCCACTCCCCCCCCGCGACGCCCCGCCCCCCTCCAACCCCTCCCAGTGCCTCTCCAGTCCCCCCCAGTGCCTCCCAGTGCCCCTCCAGTCCCTCCCAGGCCCCCCCAGTCCTCCCCCCGCCCCCCCCAGCCCCCCCCCGGCCCCCCCCCGCCCCCCCCCCGCCCCAGCTGGTCTGCTTCTGGAAAGCTAATGTGAAATCAGGAGCCACTCTTCTGAACATAAGGTGCAGAAAGGAGAGAACTTACAGTGGCTGGTTGAGTTGTTATAAATGTTCCTATAGGGTTTGTCCTTGGATGTGGGTATTTTTAAAATGGATACTTTAACACAGCATCTTGTCATATGTTGGATGGGGACTTCTTCTGAGACAATTTTAAGCAGTGGCTGGCAGAAACAGAACAAACCAGTCACAGCAGACAGCTTTGTGACTGACAGATCACATGCTGGTAACCAAAGGGCTGAACCTTGGACATGCTGCCTGTAGACAATGCCATGTCTCCCAGCCTGAGCCTGGGCAAGGCACTGTGGCCTCTCCCAGGCTTCTCCTCTCAGCCCACCTGGAACTGCAGCAGGAAAGCCTCAAGGGACCTTGGCAACAAGACCACAGTGAGGGTTTAGGCTTGGTTATTTTTGAAAAGCAACTTTTCTTAGAGTGTATGTTAGGTGATTCTTGTAATAGTATCCACAGAGTCTGACAGAAGCCTGTTCTTCACCCCTGGGTCTCCAGGAACGTTGTGCAGTGCTTCTTGCTGAGAGATACTTGTCTCTCATGTTTATATTAAACTATATGTCCCCAGAATCCAGTTGCATTTCTCATCCTAAAAACAGTGTTTAAGGTGAGATGTATCAATCTCCAGAGCTTCTGGGGAAGAGGGTTCGGACCCCTCATTTAGAGCTCAGAAGAGGGAGCGCCGCTCCGGGCGGAGATGGGTGAAGCGGCCGGGGTACAGCCGCAGGGAGGGTCAGCGCTGTCGGGAACGGGGTTGCATCGCGTAGCACCCCTCCGGTGACAGCGGCTCTCCGGGCCTTTCTGGGCAGGGCCCCAGTTCTTCTGTGAAACTGCGGGAAGTGCGGCAGATCGGGAGGTCGCTGCCCCGAGGTTGAAAAATATCCTTTCTGCATTGCACTTGACAATCTATTCTTCTCCCACTGCTGTGGTTTCCATTGCATGGCAGAGCTCCCTGTGGCACAGAGCCTGTGACCTGGCTGCATTCTCTCAGGCTTTGGTGTCAGACGCTGGTGACTCATCAGATGTGGGGAGCAGGACCTTGCTGTGCAGATGAGCCAGTCAGCCCCAGCCCGGGTGCAACAATTCCACTGGCTGTGCTTGAGTATCTTCAAAATGCTTTGGATACTACAACCCTGAAAATATACACCGCCTTCACTTTCACACTGATGAGAGAAGACTCACCTAAAAGTACAACTCCCGGCCTTGCCATTGCTACTCCAAGACCTTTGGGAACCTTTTCCTGACATGCTTTGAAGGGATGTCTGGAGTTCCTATGAACTGGAGCTGCAAACAAAGCAACAGAAAGAAACCCATACAAAACCAAAATACAATCATTTTGCACCAAGATTAAGCATTTTGGTGAGACACTGGTTTAGGTTCTGTGCAGTACCCATTGACCTTACACAGCCAACAGTACCAAGTCAAAACACAGAATTATTCCATGGAGTTAAATCAAAAGAGTATTACAATAGCAAAACTGACCTATGACAAGCGTATCCAGTCAAAAGAAAGATTGTGCAGCAGAGTTGGCTTAGCTACAACAAAGACTTTGAGCAGCAGAGCGCCGGAACAACTCTGTTTACCTGATATTATTAGCTTACATTACAGATGCTATCATTGATGAATGAGCTCTATAAGAAGGCTGAATTTTACTTTACTGGATGATGTTTTTCTGATTTTACCACTAGACATTTAATTCTGTGGGATTCAGCATACATGGATCTTTTAGACTGGAGCATGCAAACTGCTAAGGTAGTTAACTATCACCTCCTCCTCTGACAGCTACATAAAGCTTAAAGCAGGCCCTCTTAACACCCCCTTAACACCCCATGATTACCCAACTCATTTCATAGAGTGATCTGCCTCTCAGTTTCAAACACCCTGAAGTTGGCTACTTAGAGTCAGGCTTAATCTGCTGAGCTGAGTGAAGGAGACTCAAGGGAAGACAGCAATGTCTGGAGTCATGTCTCAAAGGAAATAGATCCTACAAAGCCCAGATGTCTCCTTCTAAGCCATTGAAACTGAGGCCAACTGGAGATCTCCATGGACCAGATCTCTGTGAGGTGGGACCTCCATGGACCAGATCTCCATGAAGTGGAACGTCCATGGACCAGATCTCCATGAGGTGGGACCTCCATGGACCAGCTGGAGACCTCCATGGACCAGATCTCCATGAGGTGGGACCTCCATGGACCAGATCTCCATGAGGTGGGACATCCATGGACCAGATCTCCATGAGGTGGGACGTCCATGGACCAGGCCCGAGATGTAACGGAAAGGGCTCCCATCCTTCACAAAGCAGTTGCAGTCATAATCAATCCCAAAATTCCTCTGGGGTATACTCTGTGTAAGAAAAAAAAAAAAAAATAGTAGCAACAAAAACCAAACAATGACAGAATCTTTCTCTGCCTTGAAAGGCTCAGCAAAGGCTAAATAACCATCATGCCTTGTCCACAATAGAAGTGGAAGTGCTGGGTTAAGAGTTGGACTTAGTTGTTGTTTTATATTATTTTATTTCATTATATTCAATAGCAGGTCTATAAATAACATATCATGTAATGCCTAAAACTGCTATGTCATGGAAAAAAACAAGCACGCATATATATATAAATTCAAATTGTAACTTTGAACTCTTTCAATGATTGTAATTGTAAGAGAAAATGTTGTCAACTAATTTTTTTTCTTGATGGCTTTCATTTCAATGACCATACACTGAAAAACATGGTCACTGGGAGGACACTGGGAGGGAACTGGGAGGTTACTGGGAGGTTACTGGGATGGACCAATGAGGCGTGTCCGTCGTGATGACGTCACAGGATGAGGCCCTGCCATTGGTCCCCGGGACTTCCGCCATCTTCTCCAACCAATCCCAGTTCCCCTCCCAGTTTGGACCAGTTTGAGCCGAGCCTGGCCCCCAGTAAACGTCTCTGCATCTCACTCTGTGTCTCCCACACCATCTTGATCAAAATTTTTCATATTATATAATGTTTTTTACAAATTGTTTTCTCATGGATTTTACAAGATTTTGTTGTGTTTTTCTTTAAAGCTTTTAAAAAGTAGTATTTTTAGAAATGGCTTTCATAAAATTCAATAAGAAAACATATATGTTCCAGTAGCATTAAAAAAATCCATTAAAGTGTCAATAACATCTTTATTGCCAACGTTATGAAAAATGCAGTAGAAATAAAATCCTTTCCAAAAATGAGAATATACAAATAAGGTATATACTTAGAATGTAAAGCAGCTTCTAGAATCTAAAGAAACCATTAAAACTACACATTGGGAATGTTAGATGTTAGTGTAAAAGCTAATAAAAAACTGGCAGATATTTGTCTTTCATAGAACTGAGACAGCATCTGCAAATCAATAAACACAACGAATTTGCCCTTCCAAGTTCTAGAAAAAGTGTCTGAGAGGCACAGTGTAAACCCCTGAAGTAATCCCCTTGTCACAGGCACGCAGGAAGACTAGAACCAACAAACCACCACTCCTGGACCAGATCATCCAACCATTATTACAACTATTTAGTTGTTCACTCATCCAGATCATAACATCCTAAGTGGGTATAAGAATATTGTGAGAGACAGCATTAAAAGCCTTGCTAAATTCAATGTTAATGACATTAACTTCTTTACCCTCCTCCAGAAATGCGTTCCATCAGAAAATTTTCCCTTTTAAAACCTAATCTGTGAGTAGAAATGTCACTACAATATTCTAAAATTCACTTTGTTATCTAATTGCCTCTTCTAAAGAAATAAAGCAACATTACTGCACAGAACAAAAATACTTCAATACAACTCTTTTCCTAGGCTTGAAGACAACAGCAACATTAATCAAAGATTTAAGTATTGTGACTACAGAAAAATTAGCCCAGCCCCACAAAAAATAAAGACTATTTTCCCCTTTCTAACAAGAAATGAAACAGAACTTCTCTGGTTCTTCAAAAAGGTACCATTTTTTAACTTGAAAGCAGAATGTAGCATATATTTTAAATGTCATATTTATTTTTACTTTTTTAAGTTAGCCATGATGAACTTAAAGACTGGGTCAAAAACTGCAGAAAACTGGGTTTTGTGCTAGTTGAAATTCCACCCTAAAGAGAGTCTTTCTATCCCTACAGCCAGTGGAAACCAGTGGCAACAGGCACAAGCTGGAACACAGGAAGGTCCACTGAATAGAAGGAACATCTTGTTTACTGTGAGGGTGACAGAGCCTGGAACCAGCTGCCAAGAGGTTGTGGAATCTCCTTCACTGGACACTTTCCAAACCCACCTGGATGTGATCCTGGGCAACCTAGCAGGGTGGGCAGACCCAATGATCTCTAGAGGTCCCTTCCAATCCCCACCACAGAGCTCTAAAATACCTGTTTCACAAAGCTTTTTGGATCTTTAAGGATTATCATTGATTATAATTATTAAAGAATCAAACAGGAACTATACACATTATTCTTTATATGATATTATTTTATATACAACTTTATTGGCAAACCTTCATTATACTGCTTTAGGAGATGAAAACTAATCCAGCAAGGAAATTAATTAAATTTAAAAATCTTTCAGGAACTGCCTATTAGTGACTTAACCACTATGCCTTAAAAAAAAAAAAAAAAAAAAAAGTATTCACTTTCAAGTTTCTTCCTGCATCCCAAACCTGGAATTCATAAGAAGCCATCATATTAAAACTGTTAAAGTGTGTTGCCTTGAGAGAGCACAGTGTAGTGCTGTTACATTTATAAACCACATTTGAGAACTCTTTGCAAGCAAAATTGAGAATTAGCTGTTGCTGCAGAAATACAAAGGCATGGGGATAATTTCTCTGACCTCTTTTTGTGTTCCTTGTATAAAACAAAGTTTATAAAATCTGTATTAAACAGCTCCACCTTTATTATATTAATGAAAACTACAGAGGAGGACTCTATGCTGTCTTATACAAATAGAGAATAAAAAAATATAGTTATTGCCCCAGACAGCATGCAGTCCATAAGGACAGTCTTGAGATAATAGATGAATACAGACAGATGGTGAGTGAAGGAAAAGAATGAGGCCAGAGCTGAAAAAAGGAAATCTGGAACTGCCTCAGGGAGTTAATATTTCAAAAGAGACTTGCATGACACAGAAGGTCAGAGTCACCTTGGCTTCTGATCTGTATGTCTTGTTTTGAATGAAGAAAAGCAGCTATATCAGTGTACATGCAGGAGAAGGCAAGGCAGAAAAGCCAAAGTGGTTCAGTCATTGTGTACAGAATCGAAAGGAACAAACAGAATCATAGCAAAGATCATAAGGGAAAACCCCGTTAGCCAATTGTACTGAAAAACAGTAATATTTGAGATGTTAGAAAGAAGTGAGAACAAGAGTGATGGGCAGAGTAAATTATCTTAAAACAAGTATTCTGAACAAATGGAACTGGAGTGGCTAGGGCAGACAGCATCCTCTGTCCGTTGGTCTGTGTGGCCAGGGCTTCACAAAGTCTGTGGAAGCAACAAAGTAACTATGATGGAGAGTTACTTTGGTTAGAAAGGAATACCAGGTTATTACACAAATGTCTTGTGCATTTTTTTTTGTTGTTGACATTTCAATAAAGATAATTAATATAACAAACATAAATTAAATATAAACAATATAATTAATACTATTCCTCCTGTAATATAATAAAATACATAAATATATATTTTATATATATAATAATATATAAAATAATCTTCCTTCTGTAAAAGGTGTCCAGCAGACTTAGGAAACATTCATTTTTCTAGTGTAGCTGTGCTGTTCTGGATGGAAGCCACAGCTGATCCTGTTACTGATCCTCCTGCAAACAGCCAAATGATAAGAGCTGGGGATTGGTATCATCAACAGCTAGTGGTAGGGGTTGTGCACCCTCATGGAAGGATAATCACAGGCCACAGCTGGAATCCTGGTATGCAGTTACAACAGTCATTTAACTAGATCTTACTGACATTTGCAAGATTATTGCTTAGGCCACAGCTGGTTTTGGGTGCTGATTTCCAGGCCCCTTTTCCACACAAATCCCCCCAGTTTCTTTGGGGGGGGGGCAAAAAAAAAAAAAGCAGTTTAACCTGCAGCTAAATGTTTGGTGGGTAGGCAAACTGCAGCTGTGGGGGGGAAAAAGCACAATTTTTCAGCAACAAATCTCCTCATCTCCTGGGGGTTTTGCTGGTGGCTGGGCTGGGAATCTGCTTCAGGGCAGGGCCAGCTGCTGCTAGTTCTGCTTCCCTCAGTGATGCATCAGAGACAGTCAGAAACCATTCACAAATCAAACCTCACACAAATCAAATTAAAGTGTATTATTCCAATTCATCAAATAAAGGACCAGCAGACTGTATGATGGGAAGTCCCTCAGCCATATCCAAATCACCTTATGCAGCCATTAGACCATCCTTCAGGAAGCAAAACAAAGTCTGGTTCAATTACCAACTAAGCTTAGGATTGGATGTAATTGTCCCAAGTTTTCTTGAATATAGACCATAAAAGAAAGAGCCTAATGCCTACAAACCTTGGAATGCCAAGGTGGTGCTAGAATTTGAAATATTACATGGGAGCAAGGTAGCTCTTTAAATAGAGAAAACTAACTTTTGATGAATAATGAAAGTAAACCATTTCAAATAATGACCTGACTACATAGGTCATCCTTGAAAAAGAGGGTCCTTTCCTCTGCTGAAGACAAGGACCTTCTTTTATCCATTTTGCAGATTCCTACCACAGGAAAACTTCAAGATTAGCTCATTCTTTTACTCCAAAACAGAAGAAATAGATCATTCATAAAGCTTCTTGTGGCCCAACTGAGCCTTCTGGATAAAAACCAAAACAAGTTGCTCTTTATGTTGCAATATCCCTTAAAATTTTCACCCAAAAACCAAACCCAAATGGTTGTGAAAGCTGGATTTTCCACAGTTTTCTGTGCAAAGTCCATCAGATCCTCAGAAGGATCTTTCATATTCCCAGGGGCAGAGTCACCTGTGGGCTCTGGCAGGTGGGAGACAGACTGTTCTGGCCCAAAGGGACAAAGTGGTGCTTCATTAGGTGCCTCATTCTCACTGCCCAGGGCGGAGGAACCAAAGTCTTGCAACACCTCGGTGGCTTTGCAGAGCTGCACGGGCTCCTTCCCCACCAGACTCTCATGTACAGTATCATACAAATGTTCATATTACAGAAAGAACAGAAGAGATCACAGCAGCCCCAAAATGGCATCTGTTCTTTATAGTGATACAAAGAAGCTGCAGAAGGTTTGTTGAAACTTGCCGATGCTTGTTGTCACTTAGCAGGAAGTGTTTAGGAGTTTGTGAAGAATAAAATTACAATTTGTCAAATGTTGCAAACCTCTGAGTGATCACATACTTTTTTCAGTGTTGTCACAATAACCCATAAAGCTTACTGTAGGCAGCAAGCTAGAGGCTGCAAAGCATATTCAGGGTGAAGAGTTGCTTTTGAGCCACTTCTATCTATTGAGAACTGGATGTTTCTGAGGATCCTAGAAGCGTTCAGATTAGCCGGTAAACCTTACTGTTGACAACAAGATAGAAGCTGCCAAGCATAATCAGGGTGAAGATTTGCATCTAAAGCTTACTTTACGCTACAAGCTAGGGCAACCAGTGTCTGTCGCTGAACGTCCCAGATACCAAAAGGCACACCTCCGCCTAAACGAATTTAGGCCACACTGGGAAATCATTGAACCAAAACTAGGGAGACAGGCAGCTACTTCCTGGTTTGCTGCACCTGAAAACAGATTCCCCAAGAAAAACTCATTATGCACAATGCCTTTGGATCTAGAGTGTAAACACCACAAAATACCACATTTGTTGTTTCTTTTTAGCAGAACAAAATAATGAAAGGGCCATTTCCATAGGAAACCATGAGAATTAATTAACCAGAACACAAGGACCCTCATATCCTGCTCTCAAGACAGGATTTCACTTTGAATTCAAGGACATCCTAATTCCTGTACCTCAGCCATTACACCTCTGAAAAAAATCAGCCCTATTTGGGATTTGCATGCAGAGAAAGAGGCAGCGATGCTCAGCGTGCATAGTGCTGTGCATGAACTCACCGCTGCTTCCCGCCACTGAAACAGGCCACAGACAAGCGAAGTCAGGATTAAGCCCCCGGACAATACTGCAACACTTTGGGCGTAAAACCAACCCCGACAGGCAGGAAGTGGGGAGACAGGACCCTGCCAAAACGAACCCCCCCTGCTAGTCAGTGATTGGCAGAGGAAAACAGGAGGTGAGGGAAACCGGCATCACACGCACCTCAGACAAGGACGCTTAGCAGCACCGGGCAAGGCAGCATTATAGCAGGCCTACTCATCTCATCATTCATCACCCCAACAAAAACACCTCCCATAACCATACCCACAACCACCAAAACCGCCGCTATTATTGTCACCACCCTAGGTCTAATCCTAGCTCTAGAATTATCAAACATAGCCCACACACTCACACAACCAAAACAAAACATATACTCAAACTTCTCCACATCACTAGGATACTTCAACCTCCTTACACATCGCATCTTTCTCAGTCCAGTGTTTTTCAGACCTGACATCAAATATTGCTAACTAAAAAAATTTCCTGAGATATCAAAGTTTGTTTGGTTAAAGAATGATCAGAATAACTTAGATTTACTAACTTCTCAATTCTAAGAAAATCTATTGATTATTTTCACAGCTCTCCATAAAAGACTGAGTCTTGTAAGCAGAAACCTATCCACACGGCACTTAAAGAACATGTTTGATATGCATATGAGTTATGGACAGCATTATGGTCAAAATAGATGGGGTTCTTGTCTGCATCTGATCTGTCTTCATTGCACAGAACAGGCTTCCGTAGCGTGGAGTTGGTGAAAACCTTCAGGCCCATATCCTGCATGTGAAAGAATCAATCATGTCACTGAGGGCATGCACTGACTACAGGTGAATGCCACTTCTTCCACCAAGGGAGAGTTTCTCTTCTCCCTTGTCCCTTTTCTCATCTCATCATTACTATCATTATTGATAGTATTGACTGATGAAATAAACCACATCCAAAATGTAACATAAAAAGAGCTCTAAGCTACAAGGAGCTCCTGCTCTTCTTGCTAGCAGGAGTATCTTGGGTTTATATGCACATGCAATCAGTTCCCTGGGCTGTTTATTTACACGTGTAGAGCTGTTTTCTATGTGCCACTGGGAAAAGAAACTGGACCACACAACTTGTTGCAAGGGAACCACGACACAGTGAATAGCATATTCTACTAGCGTGACATGCATGTAGGGTTCTTGTTCTTCTGGATAATATCAAGTAATTTAAATAAAAGAAAAAAAAAAGCAACAACCAACCTAGGTGCAACAGCCCCCCACTTGTGAATTGTTGCGGCCCTCCCCCCACCTCCACCCCCTGCACCGGTATATAGAGGGAAACATGCTCGCCGCTGATTGGACGGCAGGAGTGGTTCTAACGGGTGCAGCGCGCACGCGCCGGGCGGGTGTGCGGGGTGGGCCGGGCTGTGCACACGCACGTGGCAGGAGTGTGCCAGGCTGTGCACACGCATGTGTTGGGGGGGTGTACGGGGCTGTGCACACGCACAGGTCAGGGGGGTGCGCCGGGCTGTGCACACGCACGGGTCAGGGGGTTGTGCCAGGCTGTGCACACGCGCGTGGCGGGGGGGTGGCAGGGCGTACAGACGGCAGTGCGGTCTCCAGTAGCAGTAGGCTGGTTACTGGTGCTTATACTTTAAATCTGAGGACCAGTTACAGCCACGGTACTAGTTACTGAGCATTAATTTATGCATCTTCTGGTAAGCAGATTAGCTAAAATTCCCTTTTTCCTTTTTTTTTTTTTTTTTTCATATTAAGAAAAAAACTTCGGGCACTTATGTTTTTCCTTCCGTGGTTTGTGCCGGGAAAAAAATGGATGAAAATTTTTTTGTTTAGCAAAAGGTTCTCCCCCCCAGCCTTTTAAATTCTCCACAGCAGAGCCCTGTAGCTGAAAGCTTGGTCCTCACCTTTGAGGTTGTAAGGTGGGCTGAAGCTGGTGATCACCTCGTTCCAGGCACGTTGCAAAGCTACAGCACAACTATCAACATAGACCAGAAAAAGGTGACAGGCTGCAGAAGGCAGTGACTAATAGGTTGGACTTGATGATCTCTGAGGTCTTCTCCTGGTGGAGGCAGCACACATGTTCCAACAGCAAAACATGGATGAATCACATGCAGAGTGAAGAAAAAAGACTTCATGGCAGCAGATACTGCAGAAATGAGAATTAGATCAAGCTTGGAAAGGTAAGTGGATCTTTGGTTGATCCAGTTGTCATGGTTTGGGGTCAGGGCAACCCCCAGACCGGTAACAGATCGCTCTCTTTTAACCCCCCTCCCTCCCCAAAGGGGAGAGAGAACAACCAAACAAAAACAACCCAAACCAACCAAAAAAAAATTGTAAACCAGTATGAACTGATCAAACACACGAGAATTCAGGACAAGTTTCTTCAGAATGTAGGCAAGGAAGGGAAAACGAAGGTTTAAAGGTGCAACAAGATTAAAATACTAGCAGTGCTGTGGATCTTGTTACCAGATCTGGCAAGAAACAGTCAACACTGAATACACTTCATAAAAGCATCCAACTCTTAGGGTGGTCTGAGGGGGCTTGGTGGCACCTCAGGGTGGTCTAAGGGGGCTTGGTGGGATCTCAGGGTGATCTAAGGGGGCTTGGTGGCATCTCAGGGTGGTCTGAGGGGGCTTGGTGGCACCTCAGGGTGGTCTAGGGGGGCGGGGTGGCAGCTCGGGGTGGTGGGGGGGGGCGTGGTGGCAAGTGAGGGTGGCGGTGGGGGGCGTGGCGGTAAATAAGGGTGGCTCGGGGGCTGCAGGGTGCCCCCAGCAGGGGCTATTTTTCGACGGCACAGGGGGGGGGGCTTCTTTACGTGCTTTGTAATTTCGGCGGCGGAGAGAAGAATGAGAAACATTTTGCGAGATGAAGGGTCTTGGTGGGAGCAAAGGACTTAGACCATTTCACATGTCCCTCGACTCTCCCTTCACCAATGACTACTAACTGCCCAATGCCCGCCTGTCCTGACACCAGGGTCTCTGCATTTATTCTGTGAACTCTTCTACTAAACCCCAGCCTCACAAGTAAATAATGTAATAATCTATTAAGTATATGTATGTATATTAATAGTTTATTCAAAATAATAGTAAAATACACTTCAACTGTAAGCTCTGAAACAAAACATACCAAAAAAAGGAAAGCAGAAATTATTATGTCTAAATTTTACACTTCCCTACTAAGCATCTTTCTCAACTCTTAAGTATTATATTAACCTTAATTAGGGGGGGGTGGGGAGGGGGGGGGCGGGGGGGGGGGGGGGGGGGGCGCGGGGCGAGTAAGGGGGGCGGCTGGGGGGGTGGGGGGGGGGAGCGGGGGCCTGGTACTGGGAGGGCCGGGCCTAGTACTGGGAGGGCCAGGGGTGGTACTGGGCGGACTGTAACAGATGTTAATGGGCTTTTGTCTGGGGGGGGGGGGGGGCGTCCGCCCGCCGGGCCCCCCCGGCCCCCCACGTGAGCTCAAATAGATCTGCTCCATCAGATAGTGTATTAATAATGCATATGCATTAAGATGACTTCTGAGAGAATATTTGAGTTCTGACATATTGAACACTGACATCTTAAATTAAAGTTTTCTTATCAGAGCACTTTAAAACACTTGGATATCTGCTGCATTTTTCAACTAGGCTGAAAAGGTGTTTCACTTACACCAACTCCACATAGGTTACCAAAGCAATAAACAAGCATAACCTTCTTCAGTTATGTTTGCTCTCCAGAGATTTCACCTGGGGATTTTTGGTTTTTAGTTTGAGGCTTATGCAATCATATTTATATGTGGCCTAGTATATGAGAACTTATGTATGTATTTATAGATGGATGTTTTTGTTTGTTTCTGCATGTGTCAGTAACTTCTAAACATGCAGATAATTTCAAGTTAGCATGACAGAGCAATGGGAATTTCAACAGGATTCCTAAGAATGTGACCTTTCCCAAACAACATGATGCTAAAATGCTAAGCGGGAGATAGCCCTGCAGTGTGACTTAAAAGAAAACCACAAGTTATGTTTGCTTTTCAGCATCCACAAGCTATTATTCTGCAATAACAGAGGGAAGAGTTTTCTCCAGGCAACCCTTCCAGTGGTTGCAAACTGGAAATAACTTCCAACCACTAAATGATGTTTATTTTTTTTCTTTTCTTTCTTTTTTTTTTTCCCTTTTTCCTCCCCCATAAGCGCCATTTTCTCCCCCAAACGCGCCATTTTCTCCCCCAAACGCGCCATTTTCTCCCCCAAAAGCGCCATTTTCTCCCCAAAAAGCACCATTTTCTCCTTTTTTCTCCCCCAAAAGCGCCCTTTTCTCCCCCCAAGCCCCCCTTTCTCCCCCCCCAAACCCCCCCTTCTCCCCCCCACAACCCCCCCTTTCCCCCCCCTTCCCCCCCCCACCTGCGGCAGCAGCTCCGACAACGAGGCGGCTTCTCCTCGGCCGCGCTGCCAACAGCCCCCGGCGAGTCACTGCCCGGTGCCAGCGTTTCGCACCCTGTCTTTCGCCGAAGGCACACACGGACACACAGACACACACACACGCACAGACACACGCCCCCGTCCGCCGAGCCCTCCCGCAGCGGCACTGCCCTCCCCGTCACTCCCGTACCTGCGAAGAGCCCCGCAAAGCTCCCTACTGAAGTGAGGAATCATTCCACTTTTGGTTCTTCAGGCTGGATTTAGGTAGAGCAAAGGTGAGAGATAAGGGGAAACTACAAAAGTAATGCCCTGCTTCAAGGTTCCATGCCACCACAATTCTTAAAGGGAGCCCTGGCACATACCATATATTCTTTTTGTCCAATAAGAACTTTATTGTCTTCATCTTTCTGCACTGCTTCTTCTCTTGACATATTTTCCTGATCTTCAGGCCTCTCTGTGGTTTTTGGCTCTCTTGAGATGTTTCTGTGCAGCCTGGGGGAAGCTTCTGATGCCTCAGCAGAGCTGATGGCCCCTCAGAGGTGCCCCCCCCTACATTCCAGGGCCATCCCCATCCCCTGTTCCTCTGGTGGGTGCCCCTGGGAGAGGGTTCTCTGAGCTCTGTGACTCTTCTGCCACTTCCTAGCAGGAGTAAATAGGGAGGAATTTCTGACAGCTCTGGGGGGAGATTTGGTGACATCTCTCACCTCTCTCACAATGTTCTATGCAGTGTTAATCTACAGGAGCAGAAGACTGAGAAAGTGCCAAGCCATCCTCTCAGCCACAGGTATCAGGTGTATTTTCAGACCCAGCCAATATGGCATTGTCCCACCCTTCAAATATCTCCATATGTTTGAGCCTATACAAGATCACGCAAAATGATATATCTTTTTTGCATCATTTTTGCATCATATCAGATAAAAGTTATATTTCATTGATTTTGTGGTTTAATGCATGAAAAGTAAGAGGTGTTGATTAATTTCTACTTTTTGTAGGGCCAGTAGGCTGAAGAAACTGACCCTGAGCATAGTGTCATGTTTATTCTACCCCTGAGATTTTGTGACCAAGAGACAGAATTTGCATTTCTAGGGCATAAACATGTTAAGATACATGAAAGTTTATTCCTGGAAGGAAATTGATAATCCACAGGAAGGGTGGCCTCCCCTCCTGTAGCGTGAGGAGGTGCAGCCCCACGCTGACGTTCTCACAGCTCCTTCATACTTTGTCTCACTAATTTATTCCTGAGAGGCTGAGGCTAACAAGGGAGTGATAATTATGTGCTGGCTGCCTTTATTAACCTTCAGTGACCCACTCCTGTCGCTGGGCTGGCAGGAGCCCTCCTCCCCACATTACAGGGAAGTGACAGAGGTGCTACTGGTAGTGACTGGCCTGGGTCTGAACTTGGGTCTGACCACTCAAATAGTTTTCAGTTGACCTCTGTCCAAGTCACAGAATCATAGAATGCACTGGGGTTGGAAGAGACTTTTAAAGGTCATCTAGCCCAACCCTCTTGCAGTGATCAGGGACATCTTCAATTAAAGGTTGCTCAGAGCTCTATCAAGCCTGACCTTGATGCCTTGAGTGATGGGGGCTCCACCACCTCCCTGGGCGGATTGTTGGCAAAGACATGGAGTTCACCATCTATGATGATGAAGATGTAGCACCATTTCTAGAAGGTCTTGAGGAGAGACCACAGAGAAAGGTATGTGTGTTAATGGCAATATGATCTTAATGACATTTAATGTGCTCTGCTATTCCAGCAGAGTTTGAGGGAAGTGACTAAAATCTGAAGTTACCACATGAAATCCATATCATCTTGGCTAAAGACTGAGCTTATACATCTCAGGTATGTTTCCCATGCCACAAAGTTAGTGTGGCCAAAATAGTGCTGAACCTACTGCTAGAGTGGAACAAAGTGACTCACTACGTTTCTGTTCTGAGGCTCAAAAACAAGTAACACAGGTTTATGGCTGATCTTTTCCATGCCACCATGTTAAAGAAACCTGGAAAGACACTGAATACTTAAATATGACAATTTTGGGTTTTAAAAAAAAATGTTATTTCTGGTTTGGTTAAAGGACCAAAAGGTAGGTCTTTGGTAGAAATATAAACATAAGCCCCAAATGCCTTTTTTTTTTTTTTTAAGGAAACACACAAAGCTTTAGTCATTTCAGCTGCAATGAGATGGCCACTTTATTTCACTCTAAATTAACGTTGCAGTATAGACTATCACATTTCAAAGTTTCATAAAGATTGTAACTCCCAGCTAAAGCATACAGATAACATTTAAAGACAGTGACTTTAACAGAACATGAGCAACATAGGTCCAAATAAAAATTCCGTTAAATTCCTGAGGAACAATTAAAATTTCTCCAAAGTCTGTGCACCGAAGAGAGAGGTTTGGCAAAGACAGTAATGAGCAGAAGAAAACACTGCCCTCAGAAACACTCCTTCTTGGCTACAATATAAAATAATGAAAATTTTCTCTTTCCTCTGTACTTGAAGCTGCCTCCCTCCCCTTCACTTAAGGACAAAAAACTTTCTCAGTCCTCTAGTGTTTTAAATACGATCAGTAAACTGAAGTTTGTAGCCAGGGAGAGAAACAAATAGCCAAGGGACAGGTTAAACATGGCAACGTTCACATACAATGTGTGATTGTTTCTACAAGTGTGCACCCAACTGCCTGTTTGGCATCTGTATCAATAAGTGTGTGTGTTTGCACAACTATTTACCACATGTGCCACATAGTCTGTGCACAGCATCTTTGTACTGCTGGGCTGGTGGGGGAATCTTTACAAATAATGCCAAGGGTAGAGATTGCCAGAAGTAGTGCTGGGAGAAAAAAAATTAAAATAAACCAAATAAAACCCAAAACCCAAACACAAAACACAACAAAAGACTTCCCTTTAAGCTAACGGAAGATGCGTCCTCAGAATCCCTCCACTTCCTCATGCCACCCCCTTCCCCGCTGAGCTGTCCCCCCACAGGGTCGGCCCCACCACGGTCTTGCTCACCCCTTTTCCCATCCTCAAAGGTGGTGGTGAAACATCAGACAGTAGTTACAAGGTGCTTTCTGCCTTTTTGATAAGGACAAGTGTAGCTGGTGCTTTTTCTGAGAGCATGGTGTAATTATACCTGTGTGTCAACTTTGGTGTCATTCATGAGCACTGCTCTCTTGAGCCACTGAAGCTGAAAGTGAGCAGAGTCTCTTGACCCTTCTGGATTTGGTAACTTCATACATGTTTTTATGCCAAAGCTTTCAAGTAGCATTTCCACCACTTTGAATTCAAGACACTTCTGGCACAGCCTGAGATAATTAGTGTGGAATTTTCAGGAAATACTGAGTTATTGATATTTTCTTTCACTTTTCCAAGCAAATATTGCTTCATGTAAAGCCAACAAAATTTAGGAATTAAATGGTGTGATCCATTTTTGATGGATTAATCTAAGAAATGATTCATTAACTGAAAATTAGCAAATCTAAGATTTTGCTGTTCCTTTAGGGCCTTGATGCATTGTTTGGATCCGCAATGGGTTACATACCTGCCAACTAAATAGTGAGTGCCAACTTTAGGGTTATTGCCCACACTTCTCTTAGCTGTAGTGGATAAGACACACTTTCCCTGTAGGAGAAGGAAAAATGAGGGGAGGCACTCACCCTGGACAGCGAGATATTGAAGGTCAATTTTATTGTATGAAAAGAATCAGAGAATCATAAAATCATAGAATGTTAAGGGTTGAAAGGGACCATGCAGGATCTCTGTCTTGCATCTAACATGGTCCCTTCTTTTTTGCCCTCGACAATGACCTTTTTGAAAGTAATCAGTTCTGTAGCACTCTCTTCTTCACCAATAATTCCCCTTCAGCCCCTTTGCGCTGGCTTCCTGCAGTATCTATAACCACTCTTGCTGACACTAACAGTCTCAGTTTACAAATCTGCTTCTGGCTGTTTGTACAATGAAGACAAGACAATGAAATAGGATTGTGAGGAGCTACATACTTAGGAGAAAAGAATATTATGACACAGAAATTTATTGGAATTAATAATGATTTTCTGTCTTTCTGGCAGTAAAAGGCAAGTCATCGTGGACTTAACATACTCTTGTCATCTCACATTCAAACTAAATAAACATTTCTGAGCATCTTAATAGTAACTAAATAGGCATCCCCCTCGTCAGCAGAGGCGTTGGCAAAGGTGGCAGCCTGTGTGGAGACACAGTGATGGGCTTTGTGCCCCTTCCTCCACGGGACAGGCTCTTTCCCAGCTGGGTCAGGGCAGGCAGCAGATTTGGGGTGAGGATCCCGTGCCCATGCCTCTCCCTCTGTGGTCTCAGCATTGCTGGCACAGCCAGAGCAGCAGCCGGTGCCAAGAGGCTGCCCTGGTGCTCACCCCGCCAGGTCTCTCTCGATAAAATCTTATCACTCTGGTGTATCAACAGCACCACTCAGCTTGGTGTCATCTGTGAACTTGCTGATGGTGCCTTGATCCTGTTGTCTATATCACTGATAAAAATGTTAAATAACACAGGCCCCAGCATGGACCCCTGAGTGACACCACTTGCTCTCCATCTGGACTTTGAGCCATTGACCACTGCCCTCTGGATGTGGTCATCCAGCCAATTCCTTCACCCGCCGCGCCCCCTCCTTGTATGCCTGCGCCCCCCGCGCCCCGCACGGGCTCTCCCCCAGCACTTCGAGCGCTCCCAGTGCCCTCCCCGTGCCCTCCCAGCGCCCTCCCAGTGCTCCCAGTGCCCCAGAGAACTGCCCAGGCTCCCTCCCACCCCTCCCCGTGCCCCCCCCGTGCCCCCCGTGCCCCACAATGGTGCGCCCGGGGCCCCCGGGGGCAGCACGCCCCCCTAATGCTGCCCTGAGGAAGCTACGGGCTGTCACTGAGTGTTCACTGGGGGTTGTGCATTTCAGTGCCTGATGCATTCTCTGCTGCCTTGTTTTTCAGGACGTAATGACGACTTTGGAGGAGAAGGTGCTGGGTGAGAAGCTGCAGTACTACTACAGCAGTAGTGAGGGCGAGGATGAAGACAGTGAGAAGGAAGATAAAGAAGGGGAGAGCAGCATTCCTGAGAGTGGAGGGGACTGCAGGGGGGTCTCTCTCCCCAGAGCAGAGCCCTGGGAGCAGAGGGGCAGGATCCCCCCTCCCCTGCTGCCCACACTGCTGGGGGTGCAGCCCAGGGTGCCACTGGCTCTGGGTGCCAGCGCACGGGGCCCGCTCAGCTCCAGCTTCTCACCCCCCAGCACTCCCATATATTAGATACATTGCAAAAAGAAATATGAGGTCCTGGTGGCACTGACCACTCAGGACTACCAGAGATCAACAGCAAACAGCACTGTGGAGGAGAAGGGTCCATCATCTCTGGCAACTTGAGGCAACAGGCATCACTTGCCCCTGTTTCCCTGTACGTACCAACCAGCAACACAAATTCTTGGCAGCAGATGAAGCCAAGGAGCAAGACTCCCAGGGAGAAGCCACATCAGTTGCAGAAAACAAAAGGTTCAGAAGGATGTGGCGTGTACCAGTGGTGGGCATCTTGGCTGCCAGGAGGCACCTCAGCTGCAGTGCAAATCAAAACAAGCCTTGTTCATCTTAACTCCAGAGAGCACGCTGAAGATATTGCTCAGTCTTACACTGACTTGGGGGCCACTTGCCTTGCCTGGGACTTGAGGCAGGTCAGTGGAGGGAACAAGCCGAGGGGTGCCTGGGAGGCAGCCCCTCAGATGTGGGCAGGCCTTCTTCTTACGGCAGCAAGCCTGGCTTGTGTCAGTCCCACGGCTCCATCGTCCTCCCAGCCACAGTACTAACCTGTGTGTGAGCAGTTGGAAACATGCCCCTTTTCACACGGCTTGAATTCATGGTGTTTGAGCTTTATCTTGACGACCAAAGACAGAGAGTCGACACCAGGTCGGAGCCGATAAGTAGACGTGGCCATGCTAATTGCACCATTTAATTTATGGCATTATCAGGTTGATCTGTTGGCTCCCATCAACTCCACATTGGTGACTTCCCCACCAGCTGCCCATAGGCCCTCCCACATGAAAGGGCTCAGCTTGCCAGCTCTCTGCTCCTCCTTTGGATGGCAAACATCAAGTCTGAGCATCCAAGTAGATACCTGCATATTGCACCTATCCCTGCTCCTTCCCTTCAAAGCACATCTACAACATAATGTGCTGGGGCACAACCCTTTCCTTAACACCAGCCTATTCAGAGCAACTCAGGCTGATGCCCTTGCTCAGATACATTCAGTCTGGGGGCAAACAGGTTTAACCAACAGAACAACCTCACTACGGTGCAGGATAAACCTTTCTTTAGCCATTACATGAAGCGAGCGGAAGGAAAAAGAAAATACACCTAGGAAATAACTTTCAACAGTTCGGGGTTGCTCAGAGGCACAAACAGCCAACTCACCCCATGGTCTCACACCAAACAAGTGCATTTCCGAGGTTTTTCTTATAGCCAGCATGAAATCTTCCCCCAGCCCTCAGCCTACAGAAATGCCCAGACACAAACACAAACTCTCCCCTCCTCTTTGCAGGACAGAAACACTCCAGAGTCCTGGGAGGAGACAGAGCAAAATGAGAGCAGAATCCCCCTCTCAAACCACCTGCAACCTACTTTTCTGACTGTAATTGTAGTTCCTGAGCCAGGCTCCATGGAGAGGAGCATCCCTAGCCAGGCACTCCTCTGCCACAGCGGAGACTCAGCAACCGAGCGATGCTCCAACAAAGCCAGTGAGGTTTTGCAGAGCACGGAGAGCTGAGGGCTTGGCCTCTGCCCTGGGGGAAGGATGATAATCTGGTTATGAGGCGATCGCTTAAATAATTCTTTGCTGCTTCGAAGCAGGAGAGATATGAATATGTCACAGAGCAGAAAAGTCCTATTTGCAAGAAGCAATGACAGCTGGCAGGAAAATGCACTTGTCCAAAGCATTTAGGTGAGCCCGCGCTGGAGAAACCGAGCGCAGAGGAGTTAAAACCACCCTGAGCTGCACTGGGGCTGGAAAGTAGGTCATACCTTGAGTCTGGCTGCATTAACACTACAAAGGAGAGACAGCTGATTTCTGTCCTTGGAAATGGGCTGCCCAGAATTTTGTTCCTGGTGGCAGGGGATGAGAGAGTAAGAGCTGGGAGCTGAAAGCACTTTCCTGGAGATGTCTGGTGTCCCACCCCCTACCCCCTGGTCTCTTGGGTAAGCTAGGCAGGGGTTTAGCTCAGTAGCAAACAAGATTCTTAAAGAGAACAGAGTTTCAGGGTCAGCAAAATATTTCAAGCATTTTTAATTTATGGGAGGAGAAGAGACAGCAAAGAAACATCATTTTCGATCATTTCATTTGTCAGGTTCTAAAATGAAGTTTTCTGACTTTTAATGCGTTTTCCTGCTTAGCGAAAGCAATTCTGTCAACTCTGCAAATATCTGGGACTTGATTAAAAGCTGCCATTTTCCTGAAAAATGCCAACTCCCAAATCCTGTGTGCATGAAAAAATATCATCCGAACTTCATTACGTTTCATTGCTGTGCCAGAAGGGCCGGAGGAGAGTTGACTCTGCTCTCTGCGAGCTGGCAGCTCGGAACTGGGCAAAGGGCAGAGGACAGCTGGTAGGTGGCTGGGGATGTATTTTCCTGCCAGGTGGGCTAGCAGGGCAGCAAAACCACTGCGGGAGGTAGGACATCCAAGTCACTAAAAGAACATCTCAACCCTCCTTCCTTATGGACCCGTCAAACAAAAGCCTCCTTTGCCAGCCTGCCCTGGGAGAGCTGACAACGTCTGTGTGATTTGGAACCAGAAAAGCATCACCCTCTGCATTTGGCCAGTCCCCAGAAGCAGTTGTTCCTGAGTTGAGCCGAAAATGTCATCACTCTCAAATTACACTGGTGTCTAAAAAGCAAAACAAAACAAAACAGTTCAGAATAAGAGCTCAGCTTCCCTCCTGGGGTGCTGAACTGGTGCTGCTGGGGCTGGCAGGGAGCAGCAGCCAAAGAGGAGCTTGTGCAAAGGATAAGGAAAAATATCCGTCAAGGCTGGACATGTTTGTCAGGATGGGAAGGAGAGAGACCTCTTGTTCAGTTACTGTCTTTTGGGCTTTTCTTCTTCACAAAGCCACCAGCTGAACCATGAACAAGCTTCTAGAGAGAGTGCCTGGAAGGGATGGCCTTCCTGAGTCCATCCAGTCAGCCCGGCCACTGCATCACTGAATCCTGTAACTGAGGTGGGCAGTTTATCACAGAACCATAGAATCATTCTGGGTGGAAGACACCTTCAAGATCATCGAGTTCAGCCGTTAACCCACCACTGACAGGATGCCACTAACCCATGTCCCTCAGCACCACATCTCCATGGCTTTGAAACCCCTCCGGGGGATCATGGGGACTCCATCACTGCCCTGGGCAGCCTGGGCCAGGCCTGGACAACCCTTGTGGTGAAAAAAAAAATTCTTTATATGCATCTTTCTGTTTGCTCAGAGCATTCATAGGCAAAATCTCCCTCAGAGACCACTGACCTTGGTGACAAAGGGTCCTATGACTATCTGTGACATGGTCAGGAACCAGCTCACTGGCCAGCTTTCCTCCAAAGGGAGGAAACCCAGCTCTGTGCCCACTTCTAGAGGTACCCGATATCTTTCTAGTTTTTATACTTCTCCAAAAGCTGCATATAGGAAATAGTTCTTCCCCTCCAGGGTTGTCAAGAGCTGGCCCTGGCTGCCCAGGGCAGCAGTGGAGTCCACATGATCCCTGGAGGGGATTCAAAGCTGTGGAGCTGTGGTGTTGAGGGACATGGGTTAGTGGTGCCCTGGCAGTGCTGGGGGAACAGTTGGACTTGATGACCTTGAAGGTCTTTCCAATCAAAAAAAATTCTATGATTCTATATGTTCCTCATACAGCTCCTGTCTAAAGCTGCTGCCACAACCCCAAACTCAAGTGTTTTTCCACCTGCAGCAGGTGGCCATTGCTCAGAGCTGTAGTCTTGCCAGTGATCATACAAGTAGGCAGCCCAAAAATCAACAAGGCTGGACTAAAAGTCATGAGAGCATTTGAAAAAAAAATTTTTAAAAATAGATATATATATATAGAAAAATAGGGATCTCTATCTTGTGATTCCTCAGCTTTTGTAGGCAGCCAGGGTCACATTTTCAAGCTCCTGTTTACAAGCCACAAAAAATACACAATTGCAAATAAAAGCTGAATTTATCCTCTTGTCACAAGGTTTAAAATAAGGCATAAGACTTTCAGTATCTCTTCTTTAATGCACACCTCATTGTCATTCCCAAAAGATTCCGTTCTCCCTTTTTCTTAGAAATTCTTCCCCTTTTTTTTTTCCCCTCTCTCTTTTGGCCAGATCTATCACAGCAAACATACAATGTTGTTCTACGGAAAACACAGTTTGCCAAGACATCTAAAATATTGTGTATTCCCTCCATCTGCTTCTGCTAAATAAACCCAGGGCCTTATCTAATATAATGAGTAGATGTTGGCAATAATTGCGTAGCCATCTGTACTGTGCTTTAAACCTGTTGCAAGCTGGGCCGTGGACGCAAGAAAGTCAGAATTTATTCCTCCCATACTGAAAACAGAGATTGTGACTTCCTTCCCTCTGTTTTTTAGGAGAATTCAACCATATCAGTTACTGAGGTTGGTGCTTGGGGAATAACGCTTCATTAAGGCGAGAGATAAATCCTCTTTTTTCCCCTCTTTTGGAGAGATGAAGCTCGAGTTCTGCAGCTGACAAGGTTCAGAGCAGTCCCAGGCAAGCACTGTTGGCAGCCTCGATGAGCTGGTCCTGCCCAGCGTGGTATAACCATGACATCCCCCATCGCAGCAATGACCCCACACCACCAGTGCCCTGCCTGGCCACAAGCCCTGTTGAGGATGACCATCCCAGAGAGGACTTCCCAGCAACTTTAAGGCTTCATGGGACAATCTCTTCTGGCTGCACTCAGCTTCTAGAACTACAGAATACAAGTTGCCATCACCCAAATTTGCTGGGGAGTTGACCCACCTTATCACCCCCACTCAAACTGAGCCCTTGCCAATTCAATAGTTCAAAAGAGGGGTTTTTTGGGTTTTTTTGTTTTGTTTTTTTTTTTTGAGGTTTTTTTTTGGTTGGTTGGTTTTTAAACCTTTTTCCTGCCCTGAGTCAAACAGAGCTATCACACCAGCTCCTCATTGGCAAAGCTGGGGAAACAGGGGTCCAGCTGCAGCATACAGGAGCAGGACCAGGCAGCAGCAGGCTGGCAGATGCACAGCGAAAAGAGGATGGATAAATGAGTTTACCCAAGGTGGGACATGACTGAAAGCATCTGTAGCAGAGCAGCAGTGCTCAGCTACTTTCCACAGGAGACAAAAAACACTAAAGTCCTTGGATAAAAGGAATTGGGGAAAAAAAACCACTTGTTGCCTATGAAATCTAATCAACTTGATGCAGCCAGGCACACACTGGCCTGGAATCAAGATGTTCAAAGAACACAACTTGGCTTCTGCACGCTCAAGAAGGCAACATTCAGTGACTGCAAGCATCACCTCAACACCAGTACAAGTCACGCCATGATCATGTTGTCCCTGAGCATTGGTTTGCCAGTCCTGCTTTCCTCCTCCTCCACCTACGCTCCAGTTACCCCCCCTTTTTCCACACTTTGCCCACCCCTTTTTACCCACCACAGCACAATAATCCCCTTCCTAAAACCAACATGAATGCACAGACGCCTGCTAGTCAGCAATGCAAGTGGGCAGCACAGCCAGGTCCTGCTGAGCAGAGCCTGCGGGACCTCAGAGGCCAGAGCAATGTCACTGGTGCAGGGAAGTGACATCTTTATAACAGGATAGGGGAATGTGCTTAAATTAATTGGCAGTTCAGATAACAGAGGCTTTTGCTCTCCACTGGGCTGTTAAGAACCCTGGAATTGCTGCAGATAAAAGTCTGGCAGCATTTTCATCATCAGCTCAACATTTCTGGGCTGTATAATCCACCCATTAAAAAAAATATATGCTCTGGGCTGAAACCTGACAGAGCAGGTCCCAGCACAGCAGCAAATGTTTGTGTTTTTCAAATTCCCAGAGCAGTCCCTTCGGGCCCATTGGGCAGTTACAAGCCAGCAGAGCAGAGATGGAAGCAGCAGTGTTCCAGGGGAGGCAGCACTTGCATCAGTCGTGGGTTTTGGAGCTTCCTTGCACTCCGATGCCCAGCCAGGCAAGTTTGCCCAGTGCTGCAGCCACCTGCAATACCAGCAGACAACAGCACCCAGCAGAGAAAGCTCTGCCTTCACCAACGACTCTGATTTGCTGCAAGTTCTCCCCGTGACACGAAGGCAGACCTGAGCTGTGGGGCAGGAGAGAGAGATCTGCGGACAATTTTAGACAGTTGTAAGAGAGGCAAGAAGCAGCCTGTACCCCACAGCAGCTTTCTGACACGACAGCACGTGAAAATATAGCACCGAGGACTTTGGGATGTCGGCCAACAGCATCAGATGTTTTTTGTTGATGCAGCCTATTGCTGTGAAATGGTCCAGAAATCCCCCCTAGCTTTTCGGCACTGGAGTGAAGCGTTTTGTTAGGAGCTAAATCATCTCAGGTTTCTCTCTACAATCAGCAGAGAAAAGCACAAGCAGAGAAAAAGAACCCAAAAGCAGCACTGGTGATCTCTGGTGTCCAAAACGCACGAGTCAGGTTCAATGAGGAATAGCAAGAGTGGCTTTAAGATCTGACAAATTTGATCATGGAATGAGGAAAACAAGGCACTGTTTCACTCCAGGCTGCTGTTTTCTCTCTATTATAGACTTCTGCTTAAGCTGTGATTTTTAGGAAGGAGTTCCTTCTCATTTACCTGGGTTTAAATCTTAGGGGACTGGTAGTACCCAGCTCTGGTCTCTGCCCACTCAGGTCCTCTCCTGGCCATGCCACCCCTTCTGCATTAAATCACCCAACTCACTGCTCTCTGAGCAGATAGTCTCAGAAAAGCAGCTCTAGGGCTGCACTCGCCAGCGCTGAGACAGGGAAGGACCTCTGAGCACTTTTCCAGTCTATTGGCATTATGTTAATTGAGAGTTTGCACAGAGCAGACCATCGTCTAGACAGCACTAAGCTCCAAGCAGGGAAGGTGCGGGGAGGACGCAGCGTGGTTTCCAGAGTAAGCGTTTCTGACATTTGCTTAGTCATCTCCTTCCCTCCACTTTGATATCCTGAGCGATTCCTTCCTCTGGTAGCCCTGGAAACGGCAGGAGGAGGCAGCTCCTGATGCGTAGGTGGCAGCTCCAGGAGTGGGCTGCTGCTACGAGGTGGCACTAAGGGGGATCGGGGCTTTGTGCCCTCTCCCCGGCCATCCTCACCATCACCCAGTCCATCTTCCCATAGCACACAGGGGATGACTTCATTTGGTAATTCTTGCATCAAACCTCAAGGCACAGTACTGGGATGTTGAGCAGGGGACTGGGGATGAAATAAACCCACGGTACTGAGGGCTGGGGAGACATCAGCAGCAAAAAGCACCCCAACAAAATTCAAGTCATCCTTCCATCCACACCTCAGCTTGTTTGGGGGCCTTCAACAACTTACTCTGCTTTTTTCCTGCTTCACTGGACCAGTCCATAGCTCAGGCCAGACACTGCCAACAGCTCCACAGCACCCAGCACAATGGCATTGCCATCACATTACAGGGCTCTAGGGACTACCCCAATTAAGGAAAACAGCAGAAGAAAACACAAAACACTACACTGTGTAACTCCTACATTAAAAGCAGCCCCATCAAAATGCAAATAGGTGGCACCTTAGTGGCAATAACTCAGGCAAATCGAGAAGCATTGCTAGTTCTTAGAAAAAGCACTTAAAGAAGAGGTTTGTGCTGAAGAATGCCTTTTTTTCCCCTACCAAAAATGTTTGTTTTCAGGGAAACATCTATTTCAGTTTTCCAGTGGGAAATAACAAAACATTTTAGTTTCATTTCAACTTCAAATATGACTTCACATTTTGTTTTTATTTGTTGGGTTTAACTGCAATGATATTGTAAAGCTGGCTGAAAGGAGGCATTTTCACTTAAAATCAGGTTGAAGCCTCCCAGGGGAAACTCTATCTTTTGAAACAAAGATTTTTTTATTCTTTTCTTAAACCAAGATTTTTCCTCCATTATTTTTCAAATGGAAAAAAATGGATTTCTGTGCAGCCATCCTTCAAGCCTAGATGGAGACTGCCCTCACCCCAAGTTAGTTCATACCCCCATCCCATCGGGATACGGTGTGGGATCCAAGCACTTGGGACAGAAACAGTTGGTTGGTGGCACCTCCTCGACGTTTGCTTCCCCTTCAGAGCCACGTGGACCCCAGGAGAGCTGTGGCAGCAGGTACCCCGTGAGGCAGCCCGTGTGCCCAAAGTCCTCATGCACAGCCACCATTCCCAGCTTGATTCCCAGTGCTCCCAGAAAACCACTCAGCTCTTCAGCTGCAGACGGCTCAGATGACTGATGGCACTTTGATACTCATATGGACATGCCACTTGTCACAGACATCTTCAGTAGACCACATTTTTGGCAGGTAAGGGAACTCCTTCAGTTCCTTGCAACACATGGATTTCTGCTGGTCCTTTTCTTTGTCATATTCCCCAGTAGCTGAGCACGGGATGGAGGTGAGGGCAGGAAAATGCAGTTGAACACAAATACTTGTGGCTGAGAAAGAGCAGAGGTTCAAGGTGGGTTTTGCACCAGCAGATCAAGGAGGAGGAGGGGAGTGAATGCAGTGCTGGGGACAAGCAAGATCCACCTCAGAAGGAGCAAGCTCAGCAAGATGCATCATTCTCCTGAAGGACAGGTCTTGGGGCTGTGCAGGACACAGATCTCCAGAAAAGTTTCCAGCAAATGAGGGCAAGTCAGGTTGTGAGAGGGTGGGGGCGTGGGGGAAAGGAGTGGAGCAAAGAGAGAGGATGAAGGATGCCAAGCAACATCAATTGCATGGCTTTGCCAAGAGCACGGGATGGAGCTGGAGCAATAAAGTTTTCTTGGGGGTTTGGCAGATTACAAAATTTACAGGCTGAGGTAGAGTCAGGATTTGGCTTTTATCTCAGGCCCTGCGATCTTTTTAACTTGGAAGTTCCCAAAATCAACAAGGGAGACGCTTGGATGAAGTCAGCAGGCAGCTCTGCAGGACACAGATACACCCTTTCTACTTAAACATCTTGCTTTAGAATGGAGACCAGGGTCCCAGTTGGGTAGATATCTCACTGCTGGTGATGACTTTTCCCAGTGTGATTTGAGAGTGGAGGTAACCATGGTTGGGGCTTTGCTTCCATTGCAGTTGTTTCATGGCAATGGGTCACCCAGTAAATACCTATCAGTGCTGTCCCACTGGGCTTCATGAAGCCCAATCACCCTTTTTAGAAGCAACATTGGATGCATGTTTGTCCCAGCCCTGTCCTCAGCACCTCTGAGCCAGCAACTCACTCACACATCGTGTTATTCCAGCTTAAATCATGTCAAACTGACCTGCCAGGATTGAAGTCTTCTCATCCTCAACACCTCCTGAATTCTGAACATAAGGTCTGCCACAGATCAAGGTGGTGAACCCAAGAATGAGGAGAAAGCAGAGACCACCAAATTCATAACCCTAGTGACTGTCCCCAGAGGACAATTTTTAACTCCTCACATAGAAATGAGAGGCTGGACCTGCACACACGGCTACATCAAGCCCCTGGAAGTCACAGCCAAGTACCAGAGTTACCCTTGCACCATTCTCATTTCCCTGACCCAGTTGCAGGAGGGAAGACCTTTTTCCCTTCTCATTTCCCTCTCGTTACCATTTTCTCTCTTGTTACACGAGTGAGACAGCAGAATTTTAATACCTCTTATGTTCAGTGAAAGATAACAGGGAACAGTACCACTCTGACCTTTTCAGTGGTTTCTAATTCGATCAGCTGTCCAGACCCACCCTTCCCTTCTCTATGCTCAGCTGGAGAGAGCAGAGGGGACAGCTGGGGACAACTGGCCTTTCCTGGTGGGAGAGGACCGAGGAGCTGTCTTCTACAGCATCAGCCCTTTGCACGGGATCAGCCAAGGGGCAGAGGGTGGCTGGCACCGGTCCCTGCCGTGTGTCCTGTAGCAGATGGCACCAGGGTGGAGAGGAGAGCACAGGGCACCAGGGTGGTCCCAGGGACATAGTTTTGCCTTTTGAAAGCCCGTGGAAGTCAGCAATGAGAAATCACTTCTGTGCTGCTGAAGGATAGTGGGTGGGCAATTGTTCCCGCAGCACAATAAACAGATCCCCTTGGCCTCCCCAGCTGGGAGATGAAGATGCAGTGAAGTCCCACTGCCTCACACAGCACCACAAGGACCAGCTAAGATGCAAAGCCACAAGCCCAGACTATTTCACATCAGACTGTGGCACCATGGACGGGACCATCTCCAAACACAAGCTCACATGAAGGATGCTGCATCTCCCTCCAAGCTGCTTGAACAGCATAAAGGGTTTCTCCCCCTGTTCCTTCCTCTCCCAAAATCATCCCCTTTACCCAGCATTTAACCTGAACTCTCCTCTAAAACTCCTCCCCATTGTGGGGACAAAATAGCTCTAGCTGCCATAGGTGAGTGATAACCCAGTAAATTCTAATCCTTGCCTGGTATTGTATTACCACCAGAAGTACACCAATTGAGATAAAAGGCTCAGCAGCCCAGTCATAATTATATTAGAAAGGTAATTATCTCCTCTTCCACCTGACTTTGTGTTTTCTTTCTAGAACAAAGTTTCCATTTAATGTTTGCAGCGACAGGGCCAGCCACCACAAAATCACTGGGAGATGTATAAGCTAACTGTCTATTCAGCATGTGAGAACCAGCAGATCAAGGCTGCTGACAAGAAAGGAGCCAGGGAGCCCCAGGCTGGGAGTAAATCAGATCTCCTGGCCATGCCCCACCACAAAGCTGGTCCCAGAGACACCCACAGGCTTCCAGCCCTAGACAGGAGCCCCCCAAATCACAGCAGCACATTCTCAAATACACATTTGCTTCAAGGCACCTGCCCTATGGATCCTGCTCTTTCAGACTCTTCCCAAACCATCAGGAGGACTCAGGAGATGTTAAAATAAGAACAAATAAAACCTTCTCACTTTGAGTCCACCGATTCACGCATCATCACCAAACCATCTCACCATGCTGCTGGCTGTAGGTGACAGGCTACAGATGGGAAAGGGAAACTGAGTCATGGAGCAGGACTTCAGTGCAAGACTATGGGTGTCCCCAACCCTTACTCACATTCAACTCCACCCAAATGGTCTCTGAGAAGATTTGGACCAAAGCTGCTTTTGGCCCGTGAGCTGCCCTCACTCGTGTTTCTAAGCACAGCAGTAACACGAGGGCTCTTCTCTGACAGACAATAAATTATCCAGAACTGAAGGAGCTAAATATAATTTTAAACAAGCACACATTGTACAGATCACAACACGAAGATGTTGGCTTACATACGTTGGGTGCATTGTTACATAGAGGGGGCTTTTTGTGCTTTGTGCTATTAATGAGTAGAATAAAATTACCATTCGAGACACTTAATTGTACTAATTATAATCTCTGGGGGAACATTTTGAAAAATTACTGTCTTTTACCAACGCATAACTGACCACACAATGTCCTCTATGGTATTACCACCAGAGTTCCTTCTGTCTTTCCAAATTAAGAGGTAGGACAGTACTTTGCAAAAGCTGCTGGAAGGATCGGTGCCCAGCCAGCACAGCAGCTTGTGCTGTTCATCTCATGCCACTGCAGAAGAGGATGGCTTTTTTTTTTTTTTCCTTTTCATGATAAGTGATGCTCTAATGATTTGGAAAGTTATCCTAAAAAGCAAAAAAGTGAAAACATATTTCAGCTGAGTTTTCTCAACATCGAAATTGCTGGGACCAAAAGTTTGGTGTCTGTGGGCCACTGCTCCCCACTTCCTGTGCTTTCCATTTTAAGATGGACCTAAACTATCCGAGGACCTTGGTTTCAGCCCTCAGAAACCATCTAGCACTCTATATCTCCAGACAGCACAGAAAAACCAGCAAGGACATTGACCCACACCTCTACCAGTGCTTTGCTGGGTGCCAGCAAATGATGGTTTTGTTTCTTCTCACTCAGTAGCACCCTACACAGCAACATGAGGTTTAATTTCCCCCCCTATTATACATCTCAGCACCTCAGACTGCTGCATCCCTCCACTTCATAGCAATGTCCTCACACAGCACCAGAGTTTCTCTGTGCTCAGCACCCATCCTCCCAGCTCCTTCAAGGACAGAACATCCCCCCCCAAACAGCTTAGAACATCCTCTCCCGGCACCAACAGCCCTCCTAAGGACTCCTGATGCAGCGAGGGGACGTGGGGGAGTTTCTGCTCCCCAGGGAGCAACCGTGTGAAAGCTGCAGGTTGGAAGCAGCATCCCCAGGGCAGGGCAGAGGGTCAGGGGGTGATTGCAGGGCAGGGGGATGCAGCGGGGAGCAAGCGCCTGCTGCATCTTACACCTGCCCTTCCAGCAGCATCTCCTGACTCCAGCAACAGCGTTTTACAGCTTTGCAGGGTGTGCTTCCCCAAAACCCAGCCAGCTCATTCCACAAACTGCCTGGAAAAGAGTCTGCCACCAACCACGCATAGAGATGGGGCAACTGGGAGAAAGGCTTTGGCTGGAAGGTAGTGCTTTATTAGTTTTCAAACTTTCAGTCTGTAAACAGCTCTCCCTGGGTAGTAGCTGGGTGCAGCTGGATGAAACTGGATGAAGCAGAGAGAAAGAAGTAAAGGCAGATAAAATCAGTTGTGCAATGTGACACGATGTTCCTTCCCCCACTACCCTCACTGCTCCCCTCTGCTCTCAAATGTGGCTGTTCAGAGAGCCCCATGGGCTTACAGAGTTACAGAAATACCTCTGTAATCCTTCATTTATCTGAGATCTGTCCCACTCATCATTTCCAGGGGGGCACCAGCAGTAGCGCAGGAGTCACAGGACAGCAGAATTTATCCACCTCTCATCTGGGCGATGCAGAGCCCCTGGGCCCGCCTGGAGCTGTGCACAGGGCAGCCTGACCCTGCCAGCTCCAGCCTCCCCACAGGCACAATCTCATCCAGCTCTGCACTGACACCAGAGCCAGATACTTGAAAGGTCCAGGGCTAAGGAGCTGACGAGACTTCATCGAGTTAAAAATGCATATATTAAATTACTTTTCTGAGAATCCTTCTCCCTCAGCTCGATACCCAGGCAAAAGCCACATGGGAGTCAGAGCCTCCCAGCAGCACAGCCAGTTTCAGAGCCTCCACCAACACAAGCACACAACAAGCAATTTTGGAAGAGCAAACAAGTGGCAACCACTCGCTGCACCATCTCTCCCGGGACAAGTTCTCCTCTCCCATCGCCAGCTCTACAAGGTGCTCCCCTCCAGCCAGGTCGAGCTGCAGCAGCACTTTTCCATGCTCCCCACCTCAATGACAGATCGTTTTCTGTCACAATATCCAGCCTTTGGGTAGGGTGCAAGGTCAGCAAATCCTCCTCCGCGGCTCAGCCTGCACTCACTCGCAGCCCAGCTAATTGACTCATCTGTAGGCTTTCACCTCCTCCCTGGGCTGGGAAGATGAAGTCAAATTGCACCTTCAAAATTCAAGCTGCCTCATGCCACCCTTTGCCAGTCAATAAATCCCTACCACCCTCACCCCACGGTTTTCAGTGCAGCAATAAAAAGATCAGACCAAAGCACTTGTGGAGATCTCCCCTCTCATCTGTCACACAGCTTGCTCTGAAACATAAGCATCCTTTAACCTGGTTTTACTTATTTATTTAAGCAGGAAAAGAGCAAGAAAAACATCCCAGGCCGGCCTGTGTCAGCAATTAGGAGCATGAAATATCTGGCAGGAGCAGCTTTATAATTAGAGCTTTACCCTGTCCTTCTCTTCTCCCCTGCCAGAAAGAAGTCACTGAAGCCCAGCCACATCTGCAAGGTTGTGCTGCTCCCAGGGAGCCTGGGAGGACAAATGGGCTGAGGCACCAGGCTTGCTGGCTTCACATTTGGAGCTGTGGGCACTGCAGGCAGCACACTGAGCAAGAGGACTTCGGTCCCAAGGGACCTCTCTTTTGGCTGACATGAAGTGTTTTACCCTTCCAACATGGGATAACCTGCTGCCTCATTCCCTCACCTTATAAGCTCACCCTTCCCACGTCCTAGTGCACCCGTAGAATCACAGAATCATTCTGCTTTGAAGAAACCTTTAATATCATCAAGTCCAACCCAGCACTTCCAGGTCACCACTAACCCCTGTCCCTTAGCACCACATCTCCACAGCTTTGAAACCCCTCCAGGGATCATGGGGACTCCACCACTGCCCTGGGCAGCCTGGGCCAGCCCTTGACACCCCTTGCAGGGACTGACAACCCTTCGGCTCCTTAGAACCAGATCCTGTGGTGATCACTGATGACAATGAAACATTATTAACTAAATAGAGTATAAACCTTCTGACAAGAGCTGTGTAGCAGAGTCATGCCGTCCCTGGGCAACATGTATCGATACTACCAGGCCACAGCAGCTTTCAGACTGTCCTAACTCCTGTGTCCCAGAACCATGGTGGCTGGAGCCACCCCCTCCCCACAGAGTCTAATGAATCAGAGAGACCAGCTCTTCAGTGACCTGTCCTGGCCCCATGGGACCTCCTTTTCCCCCCTAGAATGGATCCAGAAAGATAATAACTGTGCTACCAAAGATTTTAAGAGCCCCAGGCACACAAAGGCTGTAAGAGTGTGAAAAGGTCCCTGCCCATAGCCTGTAATATGGGATGGGGTTTTGTTCCATGAAGCAGTGGGGCAGAGGGACACCACATACCATCCTAGGGGCTAGTGACCTGCTAAATGTGGGCTATTGAACAGCAAAGCCCCTTCCTTTCAGGCCTGAAGGAGCACTCTGGCAGTGTAGAAGAGGCTGATGGTGCTGTGCAGCCAACGCAGCCCATCCCTGCCATGAGAAACAACCCAGGCTCAGACACATCCCTGCACCAGGCTCCTCAGGGCAGGGACTGGCACTCCCTGTACACATGATTCATTTCAGCCAGCTTTAAAGACCCTGAAAGCTCACAAAACTCAAGTCAGTCCTCTAGGGTCCCTCTACAGACACCCCCAAAGGCCATGCACTGAAAACAGGAGCACTCAGGTAAGAGTGGGGCGAAGCGTCATGGAAAGGAGCTCCTCTTCCTCAGCAAGGCAAGCTGGACACCTTGCCCACACTTGGGCAACGGACTCACAAAGTCTGAAAAACATCTCAGAGAGGCAGCCTCCCCTCACTAACAAGAATTTCTGTCCTTAGAATCATAGAATCATTAAGGTTGGAAACAACCATCAAGATCATCAAGTCCAACCATCTACGAAATATCAGGCCCACCAAATCACGTCACTTCTCGATGTTTTCTGAACCCCTCCAGGGATGGTGATCCCACCCCCTCCCTGGGCAGCCTGTCCGAAGGCCTCATCACTCTCACAGTAAAAACATTTTTCCTAATACCCAACCTAAACCTCCCCTGGCACAACTGAAGCCCATCTCCTCTTGTGTGGTAACAATGGCTTAAAAATTACTCCAAAACACACACCCCCCACGGCGACACACAGAGGGGACACACACACACACACACAGGGGACACACACACACACACACACAGGGGACACACACACACACACACACAGAGGACACCCACACACACACAGAGGACACACCCACACACACCCGGGACACACACACACCCAACGCGCACACACACAAACACACAGGACACAAACCAAGAAATGACTGCAAAAACTTTTTAATTTTGCCTTCGTTATTCTCTAATACATGAAAAAGAATGCAGATAAATTGTATCCCAGTAAATATAGTCCAATTCCTCTTACATCACTGTTAACCATGACAGATCAATAAATTATCTAAAAAGAAAAACATCCCCAGTAATGCTAATACCTGTGATTCTGTAACATTTGTTGGTTTACTTTTTTTGCCACTCTTAGGGTTGGTGGCCACCTACAGGAAAGGGGATGGCACTTTCTGGGATTTGTTTAAATTGTGTAGTTCAGATTCATTGACTGACCAATTTGGGTTTTATGGAAACGTGTATATTTTGGGATCTTGAATTATGTCCCTTGTTCTTTTACTATTCTCCATTACTGTAGCAAAATATGTCATTGTATAAAACCTTGAAAACATAGCGTGCCTAGATATACTGGGCATATTGCACAAGGCTTGACTGGTTTGTTTAGATTTTCTCTAGAGGTTGCAAAGTTGAAAATGAAATGTCTTTCTGCTAGTAATCGAATGTATCCTCTTTCATACACATTTATGCCTTACTTCTCTTAAATTCCTTGTTTTATTTCTTTTGCTTTCTTAGATATAAGGCAGTGAAAAAAATATTCTTTTTACTTTATGAAAATAAGGTTAGACTATCAATTCTGTTTCAGGGCTATCAGAAAATATCCAGTGCTTGCTCTGAGCAGAGTGGAAGGGGTGTGTTTGTGGCCACAGTGTGATGGCACACTCTGTCTCCTTCCTGCATCCCACAGATCTCAGTTTCCAGACTGTTGGAGATAATAGACTGAAGGAAGCCCTGAGAACCATGCTGCTTGCATGGGGTTGCATCTGGCTCTCTCATTTGTCCAACCAGTGCCTTCTTCAGGAGAGATGCAGCAGGAGGAAGACTTTGGGAGAAGCACTAGTATCTTTTTCTGAAGAACCACAACTGCGAACATAGATATGAAGCCATGGACAAGTCAGGAACAATGAGAACATCTCTCTTAAGAGGAAAGAGTGAGAGCCCTGAGGCTGTTTAGCCTGAAGAAGACTGAGAGGGGATCTTATTAAGGTTTACAAATACCTGAAGGGTGGGGGTCAAGTAGAAGGGGCCAGTCTCTTTTCAGTGATGCCTTGTGATGGGATAAGGGGTAATGGTCACAAGCTGAAGATTGGTGTGGCCTGTAATTATCTTCTCCTTCCTGGGCCCTGACTTAGAATAGTCTGAGTGTTTGGACATAAAAGTGAACAACTTACTTCAGTACTCTGTGTGCTCTGCCTAATGCTCCCAAACCACTTTGGGGATACCTGGACAAGAAGCTGGGCCTCTTATGCACTGGCCTGGCAAAGGATGTGTCCTTACTTTTTGGTGGCGCAGCCCCCCCCATTCTGTCTGAATAGTCAGCAAAGGTTTTCTATGTTCAAATCAAACCTGAAAAACTCTCTTGACCTGCTTGTCATTGGAATCCAAGCGAAATTACAGACCACCAATTAAAAAATCATTTAAGTGCACTGGTTTATTTTTCTTAGTGGTTTAATTTTGTGTGTGTGTGTTTTTGCATCCAGCTCCAGTCTTTTAACACATGTGGTTTTGTAATTGCGATATGCTGGGAAAGTTCAGTGTTCATTGGAAAATGGGTGTTGTGCAGCTTAGAGCTACCAGATTTTCCTCCACGCTGTGCATGGATTTCCAAGGGAAGCAGGAGAGGTTTCAGCCAAGTGTGGACTGTCTTGATCTGGTTTCAGACATGAAGGTCTCAAGAGGACTCCAACTATCCAACATGTCTTGGAGGTAAAGAGCACCCAAAACCTGACTGTGATGTTATCAGCAGGGAGAAAAGAACCACCACACCATGATCTTTGATAATGTGATACAGTGAGGAGGGTATTAATGCATATATTTAGAGACTTATGTGCTAGCAAACAGTGATGGAATGCAGAGAGGAAAAGAAAAAATATTTTGGCTGCCAACTTCTGTAGACAGTAAGTTCTGTAAATTAAATTATTAAAGGAAGTACTGTACAAAACAGTTGTGAGATCAAGAGTTCAAGGGCTGACTTAGAGATCAGGGCAAAGGATATATTTTCCTCTGCCAAAAGCTATAATGACAGCAACAGCAAATTTTAAACTCAGGGCTCCCCGGGGTATTGCATCAGTAACTCAGCTGAGACACTGAACCAAGAGCAGAATTCTCACGTTATTTAACTATTTGTTATAACCAGCAAACAGTGGAAAAGAGAGAAGACCTTTTGATTATAGCTCCTCAGCAGTTAAACCCTAAAGCTAAAAGCTGCCTGTACCAGCCCAGTGACCTTGGGTTTGTGTATTTTAAAAATCACAGTTTCAGCAAGTTGCAAGCAAAGACAAAAGAGCAATCAAAAATAAGAGCCAGGAAAAAGAAAGGGAAAGAAAGGGAAAGAAAAAAAAAAAAGAAAAAAAGAAAAAAAAAAAAAAAAGGAAAAAAAAAAAAAAAGAAAAAAAAAAAAATTTAGTTTTCCATAGCACAGAAGAAAAAAAAAAAAAAAACATAACAAACACGGTTGGGAAAAACACCAAGAGCGAGATCTTCCCCCCCCCCCCACATCCCCTCTCCCCCCCTAACCCCGCCAGTTCTCGCGAGATCTTCCCTCCCCCCCCACATCCCCTCTACCTCCCTAACCCCGCCAGTTCTCGCGAGATCTTCCCCCAAGCCCCTCTAGCTCACACACCGCACACCCCCCCCCTTCCAGCGCGAGTTCTCGCGAGATTTCCCCTCCCGCCCGCCGCCTGCGGGCGCCGCTCTCGCGAGACTAAAAAAATGCTAGCTGTGTCCTTAATGACTATAATTAAGGAGTATAATTTGGAATATAACTCCAAAGAAATAATTTAGTACCTAAAAATAACAGCTACTTGTGCCTTGAGATAAAACACACTTCACCTTCCCATGACTGCACCATCAGCACAGGGTGGGACGAAACATTTTTTTGTCTCCCTAAACAAATGCAAAGTTTGAAAGGAAGAAAGAGCCTGTCAACCTGCTAATCGCACATTATTTTAAGCATATTCTACCTATCAGTGTAGTTTCAGAGTACTTTCAGAGTACTGGTGGAACTGGGGAAAAGAAGGAAACAAATAAATTAAAATAAATTAAAAATAGAAGATGGCTCTGGAGTCTAAAGTTTGTTTCTAGGTACAAAATGCACCCTCCTCCTTTAAGAGAACACTTCAGAAGAGCTTTCCAGTTTGGGCACACAGAAAACAGTTTGACAAACAGAAGAGCATCTTTACTGTGAGGGTGGCAGAGCCCTGGAAAAGGCTGCCCAGAGATGTTAGAGAGTCACCTTCTCCAGAGACTTCTAAAACCAGTCTGGATACATTCCTGTGTGATATGGCCTAGGTAGTTTGGCAGGGGGGTTGGACTCTATGATATCTAGAGGTCCCTTCCAATCCCTAACATTCCATGATTAAAAGCTTCATTCTCAAAGCTTCTAAATAAAGCTTACAAATTTAAATTTGCTTTATGTCCCGCATGTAAGCAATCCTCATATTTTCAAGACACAGTCTTGTTTGCTATATAGTCAGTGGACACCTTCCAGCTAGAATCAGCTCTGCCTAACTGATGAAATAAAGACAGTTTCAGCCTAAACTAATCAAAAGATTAGTAATTAAATGTACTAACCAAGAAGGCTGATGGTCAGTTGGCTAACCTGGCAACTGGTTAACATCTGAGGCCTTGGAAAGGGCAGGGGGGGGCGGGGGGGGGAAAGTGAGGGACGGGGGGGGGGCGCGGGAGGAAACGGGGGGGGACTGGGGGGGGGCGGGGGGGTACGGGGGGGCAACTGGGAGGGCAGTGGGAGACACCGGGAGGCACTGGGGGGCACTGGGAGACACTGGGAGGCAACTGGGAGGCACTGGGAGGGCACTGGGAGGCACGGGGGGCAACTGGGGGGGCACTGGGGGCGCTGGGGGGCGTTTTAGAAGCTCCCTTCAGGTACTGAAAGGTGGTTACTAGGTCTCAATATGGATAATGCAGTTGTCACTGATATAAATTTAGAGCATCACTGAACTGAGAAAAAAAAAAAAGTCAGATGCAAGCCATTAGTTGTCAACAGCTTCGCTGACACTTGGGTTTGTTTTACAATATTCCTATAGTGAAATATGAGTAGCTGATGCTCTTGCACTTCTGCTGGTTGATTTGATGCAGATAGAGGGGACTGCCCTTTGGCCCCCTCCGCACCTCCATCAGCTGCTCACAGAAAGGATTAGCAGGGGATTTAATGAAGAAGCATGGTGACTTTTTTTTCCTTTTTTTTCCCATTCCTTCCTTTTTTCTTTTTTTTTTTTTTTTAATTTATTATTATTTTTTTCCTTTCTTTTGCATGTCCTACCTTGCCATTGCCCCGTGTGACCTTCAGGCTAATACCCCCTTACCTCGTTCTCATGTAACTAAATACAGGGATCTCGTTCTACATCATGTATATATAAATAATAGAGTAGCCCCTGCAAGCACAGCACTGTCAGCTCACTCAGTGAGATGGAGCCATTATGATGGTTGCATCCCCCAGTATTTAGTTGGGTGCCTGGGAGTACTAAAGGCTAAAGCTAGCTTTTGAAACCTGTTAAAAAAAAAAAAAAGAGTTTATCACTGATGTGACTATTTTTCCTGAATGTTGATGAGCTTGATGAATACTGGGGGAAGACCCCCAAGATCACATGAGAAACAGGAGGAGGTGATTTATCATTAAGATCTCAATTAATTCAATCTTTCCCACAGAAAACAAAGGACTAATGAGATGAGCTGATCACAGTTCAGAACTATGGGATTTCTTTTGCCCACATTTCCCTGTCTAAAGGATAAGAACATGATCTAAGCTCACTTCTTTGTCACCTTTATTCAGTCACCAGGCTGTGAGGGGCAGATCAGCAGCAGACCTGGTTTTGCAAGGTGCAGAGTCAGCCTGATGCCCTTCTTCTCTGAAGTCTGATATTCCCTGGGACCACTGGAATACAGATAATAATTTATTTTAGAGCTGCTCAACAGGCAAGAGTGTTTCAGCAGCCACACAGAGTTATCATAAAGATGGTATAAAACAAGAAATGTGATTTATTTTTTTTTTTGGTCTGTTATGCTCAGAAAGAGAGGCCCCCACCGGAGTTAGGAAGTGAGGAGAGTAAAGCTCCTGCAACCCAGCGGGTCCCCCCCGCTGCGGGGACAACGCCTGCCCTGCACACGGTCTCCGGCCGCTCCGCACAGGGGAGTCCCCGCAGAGAAGCCCCAGCGAGCCGGGCCGGGCAGCGGCGGCTGCTTTCCGCTCCTGGGGCCGCGCGTCGGGCACCTGCGTGTCCCCGGGGCCGGAGGCAGCATTTGAGTTATAAAGCTAAGGCATGTTGTTGTGAACTGTTCTGGGATCTTCAAGTTACAGAATTGGGCAGTTGAACACCTCAGAAGCATTCTTATTAGCTGTGGAGCTTAGTCCTCATAATTCTGAAATGCCTTTTATCTATTTAAAAGCAATGATTTTTTATGATAAAGAAGTTGCACAGATGTAATTTGATTTCTATATTATTCTAGCAACCAATATACTATTTCAAAATTTTTCCCCTCCTCTCCAGGCAGCAGCAAGTTCCCAGCCAAGAGGCAGAAGGCACCGAGTGCAACGAAATTCAGTGTGAGTAGCACCTCCTCCCTCGGGTGAGCCAGGTACCCCTCTGCTCTGGGGACCCCTCCACAGGGACCAGCTACCCCCAACATCACCAGCAGCCCCGAGCCCATCAAACAGCCGTGTCACACTCTTAGGAGCTGCACAGAGCTGCAGGGATGTTTCCCATAAATTTGGCTTTGTTTTTTAATAGTTTACCAAATTATAGTGTTCATGTATGGTGAACTAGCCTATAAGTTGTTCTGTATGCAGAATAGGTAATCACTTGACAACACCAAACTCTACAGGTCAGTTAGTGTTCACTTTGTTAGAGATCACTTTTGTAAAGTAATTCTCAGGAACATTTTTTTTTTATTAATCTTGATCATTTGGACACATTTCTAAAGACTTAATATAAGAAACATCTCTGCATCTTCCAAAACTCCTGTCTCTTGCTGGTGTTTTTTCTCCATTCCTTCTGCAGCACAGAGGTTCTAACAGTTGCCCAGAGGCCACTGAAAAGCAAAACGCTCCCACAGCCCAGGCACTAGGTGGGGAATCCCCTGGGTTAAGCTTCATGCACATGATTCTCTCCAGTAAAACCAAAGCCATCAGAGTTGTTATCTCCTGTCCAGCAAATGCAACAAAAGGATACCAAACACCCACTGCTCATTTTCAGGGAAGATGGAATTAGATCTATAGAATATGATGTTTACAACGAGTGTTCCAAAAAGCTGTAACAGAAACCCTGCTTATTCCTAAAAAGCAGGAGAGAACAGGGGAGAAATAAATTACTCATACCCAAGATGAACTGGCCATACATGTAAAATAAACCTCACAATCAAATAAGATTCAGCAAAATAGCACAACGTTAAAAAGAAAAACAATTCAAGCATACAAGTATATGCTGAGCCAGTTCCACATCTGGGGTGAAATAAGTTTTTTAACAAATTAAAAGTAAAAACCAGCACTGACTACAGGCTTACTACCAAAAAGTCAAGCCAAAGTCAGTCCTGCAATAAAAATCCAGAATTTTCTCCTAATCAGTTGAGATTGCTACTTTAAATTATTCTCCAGCACAAGGTGATACAGCACAAAGAAAACCCACAACAAACAGGGCATGGAAACTCTCAAACATGAAAAGCAAAACCAAAGCCGATTCACAGATTAACCCTAATGAAGGGAAAAAAATAAAAAAAGTCTTACGTACACCAAGGGTAAATCTTTCTCAGGAATATAGCTATACTCCAGAAGAAATGTCACTTCGTCTTTAAATAACTGCATGAGGTAAATAAAGAGTTGGAGGTAAAAGTTGTAAAACTGGATTGATTTTTGCTACAGCTTTCTAGTTCAGTCAGACAAGTAGCACTGAATTAATAGCTACTGCTCTTTTCTCATGTTCTGTAGGTTTCTTCAGCCAATTTGGAGTTGCTGCCTCCATAGAAAGAACAAAGTTAAAGTCATTAAGAAGCCCTCCACATTTATCCAAGTCACAGGAAAATGCAAAACCAGCTGTAAGAGTTAGCCTCAAAATGAAAGAATATCTTCTTAGACACCCTTTCACCTTGCCAGAACTCAGCCAGGCATGTTATTGTTTGTAAACATGACCATCTCTGATCAGCAAAGCATTAAATGAACTTCACTCACAATGAAGCTGATGAAGACAAAAAGTCTGCTTTGACAGCTTGATCAATGCAGCCCTATTTGCTGAGTCAAGGCTTGTGGTAAAATTATTTGTTTGTTAACAAAAATCTTGTGGAAATCACTTTCTCCACCCACCCACCCCCACTCTGTCTTCCTGTGTGATCTTTGTATGTAAATATTAATAATGTATAATTATAAACATCACTTCTCAAAAATCCTGATAGATTTATCTCCTCCTAACAAAAATAAAAGGTGGTGGTTAGTTGCATATAAGTTCAACTGGTTTCAGGGAAGAAAAGAAAAAAAAAAGCTAGAACAGTCTTCTCTATAGATTAATATGCCATTTCCTTGAAAAACTGATTTGGTGTATTCCAAAATTACGAAGGCTAAAAACATCTTCCCATCACCACCTCAGAAGAGCTAGGGAAGCCAATCTCCTGCCATGACAACAAGTTACACATACACCACCTGCAAATTCATAAAATCAGAGAATGTTTAGGGCCGGAGAGGACCTCCAAAGGTCATCTAGTCCAGTCCCCCTGCAGTGAGCAGAGACACCCTTAACTAGACCAGGCTGCTCAGAGCCTTGTCCAACCTCTCTTTTAATATCTCCAGGGATGGTGCCTCAACCACCCCCACACATGAACTACTTTCTAGTTAGGGTTAGCCACAAGGAAGCAAGTTGTTCACAGAGACTTTCTCTCTGTGAAAGTAGCCTGGGTTCCCACCAGTGTAAGTGACAGCAAAAAAAGGGGTCGTTAAGTGATGGAGGTGAAAAACCTCCCTCTCTTAGCTTTTTTGGAAAGAGCTTTATTTGTAGATGCTTTCAGGTGACTTTCTGTAATTGTTTCCAAACGAAGGGAGGGCTTCCCACAGCTGCATGGCTGAGAACTAGAAAAAGCAGATGTTCAGTCTGGAGAAGCCTGAGAGGGGATATGAGGGATGTTGAGCCTACTCTGTCCTGGATCTTGACTGTGGCAGAAATGAGGATGAGGGAGTAGAAATTATCATCCAAGTACCAAAACCTCACATCACCTAAAAGAAAGGGTGATCAACTTACCTTGTGTAGCAATGTAGTGATTTGGTCTGTGATAACCTGAATGAAGATGTTCACAGGTTCTGAGCAGAATTCTTCAGTGAAGTGCAGTGGGGATGTGTGTATGGTGGTGATTCAGTTCCCCAAGCTCAGGTGTCTGATAACATCTGAGCTGTCCAGGGGAATTAGAGATGCCCAGTATAGCAAGATAAGAGACAGGGCTTCTGGCAGAGTTACACCCTAAAAGCAGCACCTGCTGGCTAAGCAGGACACCTGAGGACATCTCAGTCAGCAAAATCTCAGGAGGGCAGTAAATGAGAGCTATTCCTAAATCATCCTCACAAAGCATTTTAAATTCCCTTGATGAAAAAAAACCCTCAATGGCAGTGACTATATCAGTACCTAACTGTGCTGTAGCAGCAAGATTGAAGCTGGCAGATCAAGGGAAACAACTACCCCACATCACACCGGGGCACTGTGTCCAGTTTTGCTCCCATTTAGGTAGATCTAAAAACCAGGGAGAGCGCAGACAGCACAAATTAAATCCTGCAACAGCCCACTGATTATCACCGACGATGTAAATGCAGCCAGCACAGCAGTGATTTCCATACACACACTCAGAGGAAAGAGAGAATACACTCAGTGTGAAACACACAGTTACCATCCTCGGGGTGAGATCCTTTACACAAACACTTCTGTGCATGAGCAGGCTGATGATGAAGCTCCTTATCACAGCCAGAAAGTAAGAGTTTCATTAATGTATTGAGGCAAGCTGTACCTCCCTCTGCTCTCAGGTCCTGTCTCTTCCTCTTGACAATACTTATTATTAATCCCATTGATGTTCATACATCTCCTTTATCACTGAGACCGTCACCCCAGGAAGGACTTAATTCTAGTAGCTGGCTAAGAGGACATAATGCAACACAAACTGGCATACCTGGCTCAGGGAAGAAAGGCACCACTGTTCTAGTGACCTCAGGGATGAATAAGAATCAAAGCGGAAGATTTCCAGGCACGCTCTGACGATTTCCATCTGTTACCTGTTGATTTTCATGGGAAACGAGCAGAGTTCAACCTAAGACAGGCAGATTTCTTGCCTAAATTGCCACATCACCAGCAGAAACCAACTTTTCCTCCACAATCCATAAGGCTTCAGAATCGAAGCACAACATCTCCAGACACTATCTGTCGATTTCCATCTGATACCTGTTGATTTTCATGATGGTTTTGCTCTCTTTCCTATTTCATCTTTAAACGGGGTTTTCAAGATCTGGTTGTACCCACTGAATTTTTTCCTCTGGGGAGTTCAGAGTAACCACTGGGGGCTTTCTCCAGCATGGATCCTTCTTCCAGAAGCTCTGCAGAGCTGAGAGAACACAACTTCCCAATGAGAGAGTTCTGAACTACCACCACCAGCAGAAGAATCACTTGGCTCTCTGGCTTTTTTTGGAAAAGGGACTTCTGAATGTCCTACTGGGTAACTGAAAAGACACCAAGGACTCAAAGTCATGGGTATCATCTTTATTACGAGCCCTAAAACACTCAGCACGAAGACAAAGCTGTGTGAATTTAACTTTTCTGAAATGAGGATACTATATTGTCTCACCAAAGTCCTTCCAAAGATCTCTTTAAGAGCAGAGTGGTTTGGGGCTGAAAGGATCCTAGTGCTGAAATTTATCTTAATCTATATCTAGTCTAAATCCTCCTCTTTTAGTGTCAAACCATCACCCCTTGTGCTGTTGCAAGAGACCCTGTTAAAACGTCTGTCACCAGCTTTCTTACAGACCTCTCTTCAGCACTGAAAGGTCACAAGAAGGTCTCCCTGGAGCCTTCTCCTTTGCAGGCTGAACACCCCCAGCTCTCCCAGCTCGGCCTCCCAGCAGAGGGGTTCCAGCTCTCAGATAATTTTTGTGGCCTACATTAAGCACACCATCTGTAGTTCTTTAAAAACTTTTGACAATTGATTGTCATACTTGCTATCGTACAATTTTGTATTCCTAAGACACATCCCTCCAAGACAAAGCAAAGGTCTATCTTCTACCAGCTACTTCCACAACAAGATGGATTTTCACATTATAGAGTAAACATATACCTTTGCTGACAGCTAATCAAATAGAGTGTCCTTAGAGTACTTAAAATCTATCACAAACCGACCCCAACCACCAACCCTACCCCAACCCCTACCCTAAACCTCACCCCTCACCCTCACCCTAACCCTAACCCTAACCCTAACCCTCCCCCTACCCCTAAACCTAACCCTAACCCTAACCGTAACCCTAAACCTAACCCTATGCCTAACCCTACCCCTAAACCTAACCCTAATACTAACCACTAACCCAAAACCTAACCCTAACCCTAAACCTAACCCTAACCTCACCATCCAGTTAATATTCAAGTACCTTCCAGGTCTAATGGTTACTTTCTGGTCTACTCTTGTGTGTATCCCTATACGTATTTTTCTTACAAGCTGCTTTACTGAAAGAATCCCCAAATGGTCTGAAAGTGAAGTATTTCCTTGCATTTTCATCTGAGTCCTAATTAATATGAGTCTCAAAATTATAATTTTATGGCCTTTGTCCTTTCTTGTTTTCCACAAGATATTGAGCTTTCTCCGTGTGGGGGGGACCCGGGGCACATTGGGGGGTTGGGGGGGACACGGGGAAGCTGGCCACGGGGATGGGGACCCTGGGGGGGGAGGGGGGGGACACTGGGGGTCTGGAGGGGACACGGGGACACTGGGGGTCTGGAGGGGACACGGGGACGCTGGTCACGGTGATGGGGACACTGGGGAAGCAGGGATGGGACACTGGGGGTCTGGAGGGAGACACGGGGACACTGGGGGTCTTAATGACAAAACTTTTTTTTTTTTTTCTTCAAGAAAATACTGGGGTGAGTACTGATGTATTTTTCCAATATGGAGATATTATCTGTCAGCAATCTGATATTCCCAGCTCTGTCTGCTCACAATCACAGACTAATTCTTAAAATAAGTCATTGTGATTTTCATTCCACATGACTGTGGAATTTGAGAGTATCAATATGTTCTGAAGGCTTTACTGCCTCTTAGAATTTCTAATGACTTTTTCATTTCCCTCCCATGTATCCCAATAAAACGAAAAATTAGCAGTACAGTTGTCCAAAAAACTTTTAATCTGTGGTCTGCATGTTGCCAATTGAGCACTTTTCCTGGTGTCAGTTTGCTCTGGAGTGGATGGAGTGTGAAGGAGCTGTTGATCTCACATTGCCCTAAATGACACAGCATCTGGGTTTCTGCTGTCCAGCTGCATCTCACACAGGTGCAGCTCTGTGAATACACAGTTGGAAGTTATTTCTAAGCTCAGGAATCTGTTGCTGTCTTAACTCCTCAATGTTAGCTACAAAACCTGAACGGTTGTAGAAAGTGGTAACAACTTCTGTAAATCTTGTTGAGCTGAATCTGAATCTTGGCTTTCAAATTCTAGAGCCCCTTTGCCCTCCACATCTCCATCTGATTTTACCGTAGTCCAGATTTACAGAGGCCTTGGGTTTCTCTGTAAATCTGGAGACGCCCCCCGCGCCCTCCAGGAGCCACCTAAGCCCTCGAGATGCCCCCCCCGCCCTCGGGGACCCACCGAAGCCCCCGAGATGCCTCCCAAGCCCTCGAGGAGCCACCGAAGCCCCTGAGATGCCTCCCAAGACCTCGAGGCGCCCCCAAAGCCCTCGAGATGCCTCCCAAGACCCTGAGGAGCCACCAAAGCCCCTGAGATGCCGCCTCAGCCCCCGAGGAGCCACCGCGCACCCCCCGGCCCCGCCCCCAGCCCCCGGTTGCCCCGCCGCGCCGCCTCCGCTTTTACACGCGGGGCCCGCCGCCCCCCCCGCGCCTCTGCCCCCCACTTTGGCCGCTTTACACCAGCCGGGCTTGGCGGCCCTGCCGACCGGGGGGGGGGGGGTGGCGTCCCCTCTGCACCCCCCACACCCGCCAACGCCCGCCCCCCCCCCCCCCCCCCCCCCCACCCCCCCACCCACGCACCCCAGTGTGATGTAGAGATTTTATACTAGAAAATACATATGCTAGTGCATGTTATAAACCTACTCATTAGAGACTACCAGAAATGTCACCTCAGAATCCCAGTTCCTTTGAATAAAAATATAAAAGGACTCACATATTTTCTTCTGGTGATACATACTACAGTTCACTGGAGTTGTGCATTTAAAAATAAGAAAAAGAGAGAGATCGCAGGGGCAAAAAGACAAACCCCTCCCCTTTTCTCACGCGTCGGCGACCCCCCAGCTCCCCCCTTGCGCCCCCCCCGTGTCGCGAGCCGACGCCCTCCCCAGCTTCCCCTTCCTCTGAACCCCCAGGGTACCCCACGGGCACCCCACGAGGAGTGGGGGCACCCCCGCCCCCTCATCCCCTTCCCCCGAACCCCCACGGTACCCCCCGGGCACCCCCCCGGAAGGCGCGCCCCCCCCCCACCCCCATCCCCTTCAAGAGCCCTGGAGCAGGAAAGTCAAGAAATCTAAAAGTACCATGTCCTTCCTATGATTTCTCAGCCATTCACAGCACATATGGCCAGATAGGAAGTTTAAATAATTTAGCCTCACTCCTTTATAGCACAGCTCAATTGAACCCAGTTATCCCTACAGCACAGACCTGTGCTTGGCTTCCTAAAATACTTCCAGCTGCTGTTGGCCTGAACCAAGAACCAGGATATACTGCTTTCAAAAAGAGATAGAAAACATTTCTGGTCTTTAGGAAACAAAGACTAAATGAATCTTGAATGAGGCTTTATAATCTTTTGATTCACAGAATAGTTTACACCTAATTCATTAGAATAAATCCTTCAAGTATTAAAATGAATAATAATAATAATTACATTATTACCACTCTTCGTGCCACAGATTTTGCAGAGATGAAAAAGAATGAATGTGTGATATCTTCATTCTGTTTTCCCACTTAAGGTAGTAAAAAGCTCAAAACTGAAGAGATTGCAAGCATTAAGACTTCATGAACCTTTAAAGGAAGACTTAAGTCAATCATTAACAGAAAAACATGCATTTAGATTTCATGGCAAACTGAGCTTGACCTTTGACACTTAATAAAGTCTAAAAAATGCTGTGGTAGGAAGAATAAACAGGAACAAATCGATAAGAAATGGCTTTAGTCACTTGTTTTTCCTTTCAGTCTGAGGGAGCTGGGCATGGGCAGTGTGGAGCAGAGGAGGCTGAGGGGGGATCTCATTGCCCTCTCCAGCTCCTGCCAGGAGGGTGCAGAGAGGTGGGGGAGGGCTCTGCTCCTGAGTCACTACTGACAGAACCAGGGCAATGGGCTGAGGCTGCAGCAGGGGAGGCTTAGATTGGAGATTAGGAAGAAATTCTTTATGGAGAGAGTGGTGAGGCCCTGGAGGCACTTCAGAAGACACTCAAGCAGGGAGAATTCTCATTGGTGCTGCCCCTTGTTCTGGCCCCTCCAATCTCAAAAGTCCAAGATAAACACTTCCTCCCCCCCCAATGCAGAAGTGCAGATTCCTCCTCTGGGGCTGGAAGCATCTGGCCAGACACACACACAAGCATGCACACCGTGAACATGCGGGACGTCATCTGATCGGCATGTGCGCATACATGGCAGTAACCAAAAGACGTGCTGGCCGAGATTTAGGTGTCATTGGCACATAATCAACACACTTCTTACCTCCTGAAAATGAATCGTCTTTCTTTCCTTGTCAAAAAGGTAATGCAAAACCTCTGTAGGAACTTGAGCTCTTTGGAGACAAGTCAGTATTTATCCCACACAGTCCACTGGGATCATCCTAAAAAGGAATGGCCAGGCTAATCTTAAAGTGGTTTTTCTTTCTCTTTCTCTCTTTTTTCTCTCTCTCTCTGGTTCTGGGAGAATGTTCTGAAGGGGAGACTGACACATCCTGCCTTTTTGATGCCTTACTTATGTGCAAGGGTTCAAATGGCAAAGTGTTAAATACAGTTCTTCCCCAAAGCTTCCAGCAGCCTGTGGTACCACACTAACAGACCTGGCAAACAAAGCAGAGCTCTGTCTGTGTTTTGCAGAGCTGGGATAACAGGGAGTTTAAAGGAGTCATGTTCTAATACTGGGGATTTTTACATGATTTAAACTGCTAAGCATCTTGTAACTACTATGATGTTAATGGGAAATATTAGGTGGCTTCATTCTTTTAATAAAATAAATCACAACAGGTAGCAGTAATTCAGGCCTTAATACTGTGCTAAATATCCTAATTTAAAATACCAATATTTAAAATACTCAGTTTTATCCACATTCTTTCTCATAAATTGTCTCTAGAGATCTGTTCCTAGAGATTAGCCAGAAACCCACTAGATGTTCTCAAAGCCCTCCAGAACTGGAAACATTTTGCTTTCCTCACTGTTCCAGTGTTTCAGTATTGCTGCTGTTAAGAGTGTCTCCTAAAATTTAATCTTAGACTCTCTTCCTGCAAATTAAGCCCATTGCTTCTTCTGTAATTCACCATCGATTAGCAAAAAAGGACACTTCCTTCCTCAGTACCCCAATCTTTCACATACCTGAGGACTATGACCTCTCTCACAAAATTAGGAGCAACCTATTATTCCTAAATAATATTACTCTCTTCTTCTCAAGTTCAGATCAGCTTTCTGTGTCCAGACAAAACTGCCTGCTTGTCTCTGACATCATTTTCTATCAACATTATTGAAGCTTTGCTCAAATGTCAGCTCTCCTCTTAATTACTGTGAACTCCACAGTCCTGAAGTCACTGCTCCTTTCCATGGCTGTGCAGTTGAAGCAATGCTGCTGCTCATACAATTATGACAAATACACAAAGATTTAACACTACCAAAGTATTTTTAAAAATTTCTCTATAAAGATTACATGGTGAAGAAAAAACTGAAGAGTAAAAAGTCAAACCAAAATGCAAGAGAAAAAAGAAAAATTAATGACAATAAAAATATACATAAGAGAAAAGTACTAGTGATTTTTAAATGTGATGAAAGCTAACTTTCTGTTTAATGAAATAATACAGAAAACAATAATGTACACGGCCATGCCCATAACGTGATTAGAAATATTCTTTCCTCAAGTTACAGTATATGTTGCTTTGAAAAAACAAGAACAAATTTATACTCAACATCTGGACACAGTCTACTGAAGCTGAGAACAAACGAAGAGAGACAGAACTGAGTGGAAAACAGGAGCGTGTGTGTGATGGTGATGATACTGGTCAATTAATATTTCAGAGCTCTGAAGAGATTTGGAATTGAGTTTGGCTTCAGGCAGAGCAAGAAAGGGCTCATGCATCTCTCCAACCTTCATTCTAGCATGGCAGTCTCCAGAGAGCTGTATTTTGACCATTAAGCTATCAAGTCCTCTGCTTACCCATGTGCTTTTAATAGCTTTTTAAAAACTCTTTCTCTTTGGGGAAGTAAGAGCAGAGTTAATGTTTGTACATCATCTAAATCCTTGAATGAAAAGTGCTATTTCTTCTAATTTTCCCCCACGTTTTTGGCTGACGCTTGCTTTGTACAATGCTTGTGAACAAGATATGAATGGAAGAAGATTTTCAAAAGCATTGAAGTGATTTAGATATTGAAATCTAGTTGCCTTAGTTGCTTCTGAAAAATCCCATTTATATCTGTCTACAAATTAATGCTTGTGATACTGACACATGTCTTCTGCATCTTTTTTCCCATAGGAATTTGAGCTCCTTTATTTCTCACTGAGTAGTGCAAGTTCAATTATTCTACTGCCACCAAACTGAACAGAGTTCTGCTGCTTGCAGATCTGGTCCAGAGGACTGAAACCAATGGTTCTTAGCTGGGGATGTCTGGGAAGGGAGGGACTTCTGAAGAGTCTATAAAAAGTGCAAAAGAAAAGCAAACCTTTTGTCAGCAGGCTTGCATTTGCTATCACCGACTCCCCACCCCTGTCGGCGATATTTTTATGAACCCACAAGTGGACAAAGTTTGGGGCTCCCTGTGCCCCTGAGAACTGTGCCCTTTAGTGTTGTGCCCCGCAGACCTGTGTTGGGCTTCCCTGTGCCCCACAGATCGCTGCCCCATAGACCTGTGTTGGGGCTCCCTGTGCCCCACAGATCTCTGCCCCATAGATCTGTGCCTCCCCCCCTGACTCCTCTTCCACACCCCCCCCCCCAGATCCTGGACGACCTGCTGGAGATCGACCGAGTGACGGCTCATAGCACATATATTTGGAGAAGAGCAATCATCAGCTGTCAAGAAATAACTGAATGAGCATCTTAATGGATAATTACCAGAATATCCTGCCTGGATTTAGTGAATCTGCATCTTATGTATTCCTTCTCTAAGAAGGCCCACAGGGAGTTCAAAAAGTTTATCTGGCAGGAGGTACATCTTTTAGCTCTCCTTAACTCCACTGTTTCATTTATACAGAATTTCAGAACTATAATTTAGCCCAGCAAAAAAATGTCAAACTTGGGGAAGCACATTTGACAGAATCATAGAATCATTTTGGTTGGAATAGCCCTTTAAGCTCAATGAGTCCAACCATTAACCTAGCACTGCCAACCCCAGCACACCAGGACAGCTTGGTGGGTTTTCACACCCCTGTGTTTTACAAATCACAGCAGGAGGTTCAAAGCATTTGTCTCTGTGCTTCTGAGCTCTAAGCAACCTCCCCATGGTTATATTTTTTTCCTTAAGAATTCTGTCAGGCAGGTGCCATATAGATGGATTTTTCGGAGCTATTTTCTGATACAGCTTCCCCACTCTTCAATTTCTCCTCACCAGCCCTGCTGCAAGGAAGCTGCAGTGCATTGTCTGCTCTGTGTAGGCTACACATTCTGCTGTGTGTGCTGTGAACCACTTAGGAGTGCTGAGAGCAGGTTCAGGAGTCTCTGCTTTCACTGAAAGGAGGGCGGTTAAAATAGAGTGTGTAGAGGAGGGAGCAATTAAGATGTGGGATTCCTTGCATAAAGGTGTGACTGGATACAGATACGGAAGCTTTGATGCTTTTAAGGAAGGTACTGATTGCCAGTTTCCCAAAAAATCAGTTCCATCCTAGAGTTTTAATAATGATCCAAAATATAGCTATTTTCTTACTGCCTTTTCCCTAAACATGATTAATTTCTTTTACCTTACTGATTGATTGTTCAAATCATTTATATTCACAAGAGAGATTATGAAATTATAGACTTTGCTGCTCCAGTGAAATGAAGGGACAACAGGACAAAAGAATCCAGTCATCGATTTATCCACGGATTTGCCAACTCTCATGACAAGCTGATGAACAAACCTTCTAACTTTATTTCCATTTGACAAGAAAAATCCCAATCAACCAACCAAACAAAAAAACTCAAACCAAATATAGTTTAACAATCAAAGCAATTTCCAATTCCTTTATTAATAACAAGAAGTACTTAACCTGCTGTAAATACAAGGGAAGGACTAATACTGTACAAGCATACTCCTAGAACTACTACTGAGCTCAAATTATACTTTTTTTATTGAGCATACTTTTCTCAATCTTATTACAGGTACAGTGAACAGGGTTTCAAATTCAAGAACTGTCTTTGCAACACTAGGAAATAATATATATTGGATTTAATACATTTCTCTTGAGCTCTGGGAAGTACATCTCCTGTGGCTCCAGCTGTTGTCTCTGGAGAGGAGATATACCTCAGCTTTCTGCTTTATTTTTGTCCTGCTGTTCTTGAGTTTGTCAAAAAGCCTTAATATTACCAGAGACCTTTGCATTTAAACAGACAAAATTAATTCTGCAGATGTACTGAAATAGTATAACTTACATGGTTTTGGAAAACCTCTAATACTTCACAAATTAATCAACAGTGACTGTTGTTACCCAAAACCAATTCAGAAGTCATCTATATTTCTTTCAAAGTGAGAAATAAAATTGTGTCTGTCTTAAGGTCTCTGGTGAAGAAAATTTACATTCAAATTCCCAAATATAAACCTTTATTATAAACCTCTAATATAAACCTATGTGTGCTGTCTTCGTTTTTTTAACATAATGTAGTGGAGTTTATGGCAAATGTATGCATGTTAGACATCTGTCTTACTTGCCTTCCTTGGTGTCCCATTGACTGTATTTTACTACATAAAATTTACTGCATTGCACTTCTCTAAGCACAATTTCATGCCACCAAAATGCATTCCAAGAACTGTATTAATGAGATGCAAATATAAACTTTGGTTACTTAGAATTGACAGATTGGGAATAAAGACCAGAGAAATAGATTTGGCAACTACTTTTGGACTAAAAATTCAAAGGACTGGAAGGAAAGGGGGGTTGCTCGTGCCCAGGGGACGGGGATGAGCATCCTCGCCTTTGCAGGGAGGGCGCTCCTGGACTTGCAGAAGGCTCCCGCCCAGTATGGCCCCGATTCTCCTGCTGTGATGCAGCTGCTGCACCTTACAGCGACAGATGAATTACCCCCTTTTGACATACATCAGTTAGCCCAGATAATCACCCGGCCGGCGCAGGCCGCTGTGTCTCTTACCACCCGGTGGCACGGCCCTGTGATGCTGTTGGACAGAAGAACCTTGTGAGCTTTAGCTGATGGATGGGATTTCACTCCATACGTGGAGGTGACGTGGCAGCAATCATTCCACAAGTCAGGGTACCCAGACAGCAAGCTGAGGTGAAGCTGCTGCCTTATTCATTGCCCAGGGACTGATGTGAGGGGTCTAGGTGGTTTGTGGGCTGTAATTATCCCAAGTAATTTAAGAATCCATTTACCTTGTGCAGATGGATTTTGAGGGCATTGCAGTTGCTCTTTGAATGCTTCTAAGCAAAGCTTCAAAATCAAGCTTTCTACAAGGCAGGAGCAAGCAAACCCAGCAACAATGACAAGAGGTCTGCATTTTCTCAGTGGTAAGTTAAAAGGGCTGTCAGATATAAGGATCTGTAGAAGACAATGCACCTTTTGATTCACGGGTGACCCAACTGGGAGCATAGTCAGGTCCTCTTTAATAATCCCAGACAAATACCCAGATGGGTGATAGGTAAAAATCATTCCTTTGTTTGTCCAACATTTACTGATGTCCAAGAGTGGGACACACGGAAAAGGACCCAGAAATACTACATGAGTATTGCCTTGGGGGGAGGGGGCAGGGACAGATGACCAAAAAACCTGTCTGCAAACCGATTTCTTACAATAGGGTGATTTCTCATTTTTGGGCTGAGCACCAGCAAAAGGAAACACAAGTCATGTTGAGAAGATCAGATTCTCTGGATTATTTGAATACCCAAAGTAGAAGTGGGAGCTGCTTTGACTGAGTCTTCAGCCAGTGATTTCAGTTTTCTGTGCACACTCCTGTGTCAGCAGCCAGTGCTGGGACCAAACCTCCCAAAACCAGGGGTCATTTCATTTGGTCATACTTAGTGGAAAGATTTTCTTTTTCAGTGTTGACTAAAAGCAGGATGTTTTGGACCTCCCTTTGATACAGCTGAACACACCAGAATTTTTTACACAGAGATTTTTTTTTTTCCCCTTGCTGTTTACCCCTAAAAATCAAGCAGAGTTAGCTCAATGAGCAGTGCTCTTGTTGAATTAAACAATAATAGTGCATATTACTCAGGTCTTCTCTAACTGCAACCTTTATTTTAAGCTTCTCAGTTGGAGGAAAGGTCATTGACTTAGATAGCAGAGACTGAGCCATGCTCATTGACAGCTCCTGACAAGGTTAATTCTGTAACAGACCAGGCTACATTTAGTCAGCAATTAAGCCTTGCTTAAGAATGCACAGTAGTGATCACAGAGTCATCAACTATCTACTGCTATTTCAGTTGGGGAACCATGACAGAAAGAGGTTAACATACATTGCAGATGGAATTTACTCACAATGGAAGACTGATACATATGGTCAACATTACCCTGTTGTCAAATTCCACACAGATGTTAACTCTAAACTGAGAGCTCTTTACCTAATGGGATGTCACATTAAATCTGACACTGGGAGATAAAATAACTAAACACTAATTAGAACATCTCCGAAAGGTCGTTTCCAAGCCCCAGCCCCCACCTTCCCAATGCAGTTATTGACTGACATCCATGGAGGGATCAGCACTCCAGCAGGCAGCACCAGGCCAGCCCCAGGCACAGATCCAGGCTGGGTGCAGAGTGGGTTGAGAGCAGCCCTGAAATATCTATGATGATCTATGATTCTATGGATATGTTCTATTGGATTTTTTTTCTTAGAACTCATCCTATCCCTTTTTTTTCCTCTTCCCTTTCTGTAAATAATAGAAAATGAAGAAATCCTGATATTTAGTGCTGCACCTTAAATGCACAACCACTTTGCTTTTGTTTGAAAGTCAATCCACTAATAATAAATGTAACCATCTTGCTTCTTATTACAGGGATGCCTAGATTTAGTGTTTAGCAAAATAAAAAAAAGAAACCAACAAAACAACCCTAAGCAATTATATAAGACAAAAACACACTGCGGAGTAAAAATAGTAAAAATACTAACTGTATTCAGAGACTTCATTATAAAAATGTAAATAATGTTTTTATATCACTAACTGAACACAGATGAATACTTACTTATCATCTGAATGAGTTATGATAAGTAAGCTTCTTCAGTAAACATTTAGTCCTTTATTTGAAAAAAAAAAAAAAAGAGATTACTATCACCATCTACATTAAAAATAAAGAGAAGGTTTGCACCTAAAAAGTCAAACCCTGAAAACAATGGCAATGCAATCTCCAAACAGATTTATCTGGTTTATGCCACCTCAAGGGAGTTGTTTTTGTTTTTTTTCCTCGTGTGTCTGTTGTGACATCCTGAAAATTTAGACCCTAAGTTGACACAGCTACAAACCACAGGTGGAGAAGCATGCTTCTGTATTTCTGATACTTTCCCCTCATCTAGACCTAGATGAATGACAGATGGAGTTTCTGCATTGTGTGAGAAAGCAAAGACTTTTAGCCCCAAGGTCCCTTACCACTGTTGGAAGTGGTTATGAGAAAAACTTGTGAGATGCATTCCTGGAAAGGTGTTTGTTTTTTTTCACCAGACTTACATCTAATAACTTTGTCATGGATTCCTACACTGTGATTACCCTTTTAACTACAGAGACTACTGAAATGAAGCTACACAGTATGACGTCTAAGTGTAGGTGGCTAGGAAAAAATATTTTCAATTATCATTCCCTTAACTTCAGTTGATATATAATACTCAAGAGGTAAGTTTCCCAAGGTGTGAATGTGTGATTACCCACAGGACTTCTGCAGCATCAGCCTGACTTCAGGGAGCATCTCCTCAGGTGATGCTTCAACAGCTGAGCTGTGAGAAGATGAGGAGGGGAGAACCTGCTGCTGCTGCTGCTGGGGAGATCAGTCCCAGAGAGGCAGATGATGGCACCTTCATCCTCCAATTCTAAATCCCAGACTGTTCTCCCTCTGTTATAAACGGGAGTTTCAGTCAAGCTAAGTGAAAACTACAGCAAAGATCTAGTGACCTGATTTGATCAAAAGCATCAATATTGACAAGAGCAAGTGAGCAGGTAAGAAAAATGCTGGAGCAGCAATAACACTCAGGGCAACTTTCTCCTTGCAAGCCTGAGGCTTTGGCACTTTAGAAAACAATGTAATGAAGTCAAAAAGGACATAAACTTCTGTTAGAGGCACCCCTTCTTCTTGTAGTAACATCCACCCAAATGCTGTTGTGCTACACACTCCTGGGGTTGAGCAAAGACTGTGGTCAGTCTTGAGCAGCTTGTCAGGAGGTGAGCAACATGGAACCAGAGAGTAAAAAGTTGTTCTGTGTGAGATGGAGAAGAAAGCAAGAGTTTGAAGTTGAGAATCTCATTAGGTACAAAAATATTTAGAATAACTTCATTAACTCTGTTTTCAGAATTGACAAAGGATTTCTAACACGGATCTTGCCCAGTGCATGCATGTGACATTGTGTCATCCAAACTCCCTGTGATTATGAAAAAAAGTTGTCAAATTTTTCTTTTACTAGCCATAAATAAAACCAAACCAGATAATTGCCGCCCACCCGCCCGGAAAGCCCCGCCCCCCTTCCGGAAACGCCCCGCCATGCCTAAGCCCCGCCCACCCCTTCCATCCCCCGCCCCCTTCCCCCCGACCCCCAAAATCATCCCCATTTAGACCCCCAAATCAAAGCGAAACCAAAGCGAAAGTAAAAAGCTCCACCCCCTCCCAGGCCCCGCCCACCCCCCGGAAGTCCCCCCCCCTGCCCCTGAGGCCTCCCTTCCGGGCACAAAGAAAACAAAGTGGAGGTTTTCCAGCATTTGCAGCTTTACTGTGAAAAAAAAATTATTGTTCAACACAATATGAACTTCAAAAACTATAACTTCTTTTAAATTGAATGATCAACCTTTTGAATTTCCAGAGAAGTAAGGACATAGCCAACTTGTTTCTTCAAAACTGCCTAGTTGTTCCTCATGGTATTCAATCCCCTGAACTGGTAGATAGGGAAAGAGACCAGAATGGGGACACAGGGGGACATGGGGACATATAGGGGGGACATGTGGAGGACAGGAGGGGACACGGAGGGGACATGGAAGGACATGGGGACATATAGGGAGGACATGGGGGGGACATGTGGGGGACATGGGGGGGCCACGGGGGATGTGTGGGGACAGAAGGGGACATGGAGGCCACCCTGGGGACGCTGGTGGCCCAGTGACACTCGTGTCCCCGTCTCCAGCCCCCGGGGGTCCTAAGGTCAATGGTATCCTGGCCTGTACCAGAAACAGTGTGAACAGCAGGACCAGAGCAGGGATTACGCCCCTGTAGGCGGCTACATCTCGAATACTGTGCTCAGTTGGGGTCTCTCGCTACACCAAATCCATTGAGGGGCTGGAGTGTAACAGAAGAAGGGCAGCGGAGCTGGTGAAGGGTCTAGAGAACAAGCGCTGTGAGGAGCAGCTGAGGGAACTGGGGCTGTTGAGCTTCAACTTGAATATATTTGGCAGCTTCTAGCTTGTTAGCTACAGTAAGATTTACCGGCTCCTGTGTCGTTTTCTCGGTAGCTCAGAAACATCCAGTTCTCCCGATATATGTCTCTTAGCTGGAAGTCTTCACCCTGAATATACTTGTCAGCTTCTAGTTTGTACGCTACCCAAAGTTTTACCGGCTCCTGTGTCGTTTACTCGTTAGCTCAGAAACATGCAATTCTCGCGTTTTAGGAAGAGGCAGTTCTTGGAACTGGAAAAACTGCAAATTGGGCAAACAATTCTTGTAAGGTCCCAGCAAGACTCAGGCTCACAAACCTTGCTGTGTTATAAGTCACATCATTTTTTTTTTCCCCTCAAAGGATAAATAAACTAAAAACATCCTGTAGGGGGAATGGTATGTGACTGGCCTCCAGAGCTTCAGCAGACAGCACAGGCAGGAGATACCAACACATCTTTACTCCTAAATAAACAGTATTAGTTTGCCACACTGCTATTTTGCCCTCTTCATACCTAGAGTACATTTGAGGAAGGGTAAAAATGCAGAAACAGCAATGGCTAGCCAAAAATACAAAGAATATGGAGAAATAAAAGCTCTAGCATTCTTTGTTGTTTAAACGTGTTGGTGACAACACATTTACAAGAAGTCTTTGAAACCTAGGTGTGAAACTGCTAAAGATCTCTGACTCTAACTCTGTTTTCTAGTGTCAGATATTTATTTCAGGTTGTTTATCAGCACACACGTAGGGCCACAAATCATCAAAATGCCCTTCTCACAAGGGAGAAAAATGAAGCCAGCTAAAAAAACACTTAATTCTTTCCACAGAAAAGTAAAATTAAAAAAACAGAATACAGTTCTTGCAGCTTTTAATGTGATATTTTTACACGTAAAATATTTATTGTACTCTGAACTTGATCTCTAAACACCCTACACAAGCCATCTCGTCTTTTTTAATATGAAAAGTTGATTTTTAAGTTTTTTTTTTTCATGTTTTTTATCTCGGTGCCATTGTGTATAGGATGCCAATGTGTTAATGGAAAGCAGGCTTCCACACAACCCCCCTCCCCACCTCCCCCAGTTGTTTTGTCTTGCCGCCGGTTGTTTTGGGGAATTACCATGGCTGTTGACTGTTCTTATTAAAAAAAGCGAAAAACCCATGTGTTTTTTCTGCTTTCCCAGTTGCATCTCTGGTACTATCCTTACTTCCCTGAGTCAATTCCATTTGCTAACCCACTTGAACTGATTGGCATTTTGTTTTGCTTGGTTAAGTTTCTGCCTGATCAGAAAATTGGATCAACTGTTGAGTGCCAGAGCCAACACAGAAGATGAAGTACGACAGTTCAGGGGTGCAGTAGGAAAGGGGAGAGGAGAACTGCATCTTTCAGCAAGCCTCCCTGAAGCACATCAGCCCCACTAAGGCCCCCCAGCGCTGGAAGCCTGTGCTGATGAGCACCACCACAGGGGAAAACCCCTTGTGAGGAGGGAAGGGGAGGGATGAAGGCACAGTCACACATCACCCACAAGCTCAAGAGGCCAAAAGTCATCACTGATCCAGACAGTGTGGAGCACAGCCAGCTAGTCAAGGTGTCACAGACACATAAACAAGCAGCCACCTTTCCAAAGATGTGAACGTTCTTGTTTGGGTATCCTGGAGGTGCTGCTACACTTCTTGCATCTCTATGACACCACCATCCCTCCACACTGCAGAAATTATACTTACAGGACCTGAAGCTTCCATCTCTTGGGAAGCCATAACAAGACGTTTTTGCCTAAAACCAGATATTATAAGATGTAGACATATAGACTAACAATGCTGTTTCTCAGAATTGCAATACCTGTTAAGTGCAAAAAGTATTTTCTTGAGAAGGAGCAACATATTTTCTTCTTTCCTGTCCAAAACTGCCCTGGTTTCATATAGTTTGGTAGTTTCTAGGCAGTATGTCTGTCACTGACACCTTCAAGGTAGTAGTAACTATGGCTTAGTAACTCTCTTTGGTAACAGAGAATATCAATTAGAAAAGTATAAGAAAATAAAAGATTATTATGCTGGCTGCAGTTATATCTCTGACTGTGTTCTCATGTTAAAACCGTCTCTCCTGCCAGGCGCAGCAGAACATGACATTTTCACACCAAATCTCATGGCAGACTTAAAGAGCCTCTTCTTTATCTGGGTTGTACAGACCAGCTCTGCAGGGCTTTGCTATCTCGTGTCTCCCTCTTGCCAGCTGGTTCCTCTGTCGGATCTGCCGACGCGCCAGAGGGACATTTTTAGCTGCTCTTATGAAAGGATGTTATTTTCTAAAATTATCTCTTACTGCAGTGTCAGATCTCTCAGTATACAAATGCTAAGTGAATGTAATCTCCATCATAAATATCTACTTTGGAATCCATTCTTCAGTATTTCAGTTGTAACTGATACGAATCTAATGTCTTTAAAAACAGGACTGACTTTATGGAGCTTTGTGAAGTAAAACTGGCACTGACATGTCATTATCTCTGGCTAGATGGTGTTTTGATAACAGCTTTACATAGCGTTCAGCTTTGTCATCAATGTGTTTTTAGATGTGCTCTTAGTTCTTGGGATGGCATGAGCTAAGAAATTATACTGTGCAGAACAAATTAGATACTTCATCTCAGATATGTCAGAAGAAACACCCATAATGCAGAACCCCTTTTATTCCTCTAGTTGACTGGAAGCAGCCTTCCAAAAGATTGGAAGTGATTAATTGATAATTATTATATTTGATTTAAAATGCTAAATAAAAATGCTAGATGATAATTATACAGAAGTCTCCTGAGTATCTTTGGTGAATTTCTCTGCCAAAATGGTCCATTTTTTATTGAGACTGACTTGCAGATCCTTCCAGAGCAGTGTTCTGCTGGAGGTTACTTCAGAATAATCCTTTTTATGGAAGTTCATCCTTAAGACTAATGTTTATTCTAAACAGTTTATTCTAAGTGGCTGTGAAAATCATCTTTGGAGGATTTGGATTTTTCATAGCTTGTGTTTGATTGTTATCAACAGTTGACAACGACTATTCTGGAACTTAAAAAAAATTGCTACATATAAATGTACTCATTCCTTAGAAAACTCCAAATTATCAAATAGCTTGTACAAGCTAGTACTAACTTTTTTTTCACCCTTTATGAAAAGTGTCATTTTATAGGGAGAGAAAATAAAAATTACAACTCCACCACAAAATTTTCATGTTAAAGAATGGAAGCAGATATTTCCATTTTATGTTGAAAACGCAACAGCAAAATGAAGAATCTAATCTATCTTGGGGGAGAGACAGTTTAATACCATTCACCTGTCAGAAGTGATAGAATTTCTCTGAAGTGATGACAATGTTGCAAGTTGATGACAACTTCAGTGAAAGTCAAAGAACACAGATAAAATTTTGTATGAGAAAACAATTAAACCCCCAACACTTGTTAAATATCTTGGTGCAAATGCAAATTAACTTGCTGAACTCCTTAGATCAGTTATTTAGCCTTTAATACAAGGGACTGTTATTTGTATTAGAGATTTGCATATGATCATTAAACACTAATATTGCATTATGATTTAATTATAATTATGTAGTTCTTTATTTACAAACTAAATAATTTGCTGTACAGGCAGAACATTTTCAAAAGGAAGAGCAGTAGTTACATATATCGCAACCAAACAGAATAAAAAACACTAGTCAGTTCTAATTTTCATTAGGTACCAATTACCTTGACAATGCTTCAGATTTCTCATAAAATAAATCTGTCATCATTTTGGTAGCTAATACATCTGTGTTATATAAAATAATTATTGTACATCTATTTTCCTCATATCTGGAAGTATAAAAGATAACACACACAACAAAAATGTAACCCAAGAAGTTATCCTATACTTAGGGTACGCCAGATACTAATGTCCATGTAGATGGTGAACTGAAAGATGAAAAATGATATGAAGGTTCTGCTTAAGCTTCCTGTATAATTCACAGTGAAAGGAGAGGAAAAATTCCTTTGAAAATACATGAGGCAGTGAATCTGTCCTCGCTGTGTTCTGGAGCTCCAGCAGAGCTGCCGGGGCCTGATGTCGTTGAAGGGATGTAATACTTGAAGTACAGCATGATCAAATAAAATATGCAGAAAGCAAGCACAGCCTTAGGCTCATTTCATTCTAAGCAAACAAATAGTCATGCTTCAGATATGTTAATATAGTTGTTTGGGTTTGTTTTTTTTATTATTATTTTATCTGGAAAGCTGGGACAATTTAAATTTGATTGGAGTCTTAGTAGAGACAACATACAAGTGATTTTGTATAAGATCCTACTAGTTCTGTTCATGTTCTTCCATCAGATAATTGATGGTACAGGGAAGTTACAGAACATGGGTATTACTGAATTTAAGTCAGATTTGTAAGGACTAAGGGAAGTATCTCTGGTTGAAATTAATCATTTGAGAGCATAATTTCTGGATATCAGATTTCCAGGAGGTCTAGCTCTCATCGTTTTTATCAATAGATTAGAAAAATGAAACTGTTTCCAGTTTTGCATCTTTCAGTCCTTTAAATCAACACTGTTTGAATTATCAAATTTCTTTAATCAATCCACATGGATCATTACCATCCATGCAGAACTAGTCATGAAAAGCTGTATAGACCCATGCAACAAGATGAACCTACTAGCTTGCAGAAAAGGATGCAGTAAATTAGTGGAACACAAGTTGAACATCAGTCAGCAGAGTTCTCTTCGACAGTGAAAGCCAACGGCACACTGGACTGTATTTGCAAAAGCACAGCCATAAGGTAGATGGAAGTGATTCTTACCCTCTACTCAGTACCTGTGAAACTTGAGAACAAGACAGACATTGAAAAACTGAACTGAGTTCTTTCTGTGCTCCAAAAAAAGGAAAATATCGACCCTTTTACTGTAATGGTCTTGGATCTGAGCAGCAGCTGGAATCGTTCTCTGTTCAAAACAGTTAACATTCTGGGGAAAAAAAAAATACTAAATCTTCTTTACATAGTCAAAAGTGGATTGTAGAGCAGAGATTTTGCTGAAATTGGGCAACGCAATGACTGCCAACGACCATGCTATGGAATCTGTAGGTATGAGTTTTTAACTTGCAATTATTGAGTGTTTTGGCTGCAATATATCTATTTTAGTTCTTTACAATGCTTAATGGTTTCCTAGTAGTTGTCCAATCGCATGTCTGTTATGAAATTCAAAGTAATCTTCTCCATAGAGGCTGAAAGGGGTGATGCCTATGGAGTTGCTGGGCAGCAATGAAGGCAGGGGTCCCTTTCTTCTCTCTCAAGCAGTGGCTGCTTGCCACTGCTGTCTGACTTGGGCACATACAAAGAAAAAAACCCAACAACTACTGACACCACTATATAATCACTGTATTTTGACATTGAAACAGCAAGTGAGTGAGAAGACTGACTATTCTGAGCATTTAACTGTAGCATCAGAAGAGTCATTGAATTCTAGGGAAAGGTCAGAAAACCAGTAAAAGAACCTCGGTGGACAAGGTCACATCATTCTGTCCTCTGTTGTAACTCTCCTGCTGCCTAGAAAATTACCTTGTAGTGAAAATCATAACAGATGCATGGCATTAGCATCCAAAAAAAGAACAAAATAAAAAATATGCACATTAATGTAAATGAAACAAATTGTAAAACCTGAAGCCACTCTGACAGTCCAGAGGATTTTATGTGTATTGAGTTTGAACAGCATATCTTCCTACATTTAGGAAGTAGTTTAGTAATTTAGTAGGGGCAATTCATGGATAGCACAAATACTGCTTTTCAAAACACCAAGTAACACTGACACAGGAGGAAACAGAACCCTCTGCAGATCAGATTTTAATTAGAGTACTATCTAAATTTAAAACAGCATTGGTGCATTAACGTGGAATGATGTATTGTAGAAATTCCAGAATTCACACTGTTACTGGCTGCTACAATAATGGGGGAGAAAAGCTAGCTAGGCAGTTTGAAAAGGGTGGGGAGTGAGGTCTGTGTTAAAATCAGAGCATGAAAGCACTGCGCAATAAAGGAGTAGAAATATCAGTGCTGCAGAGATACAGCAGCATCCCTCTAAACTTGTGTTTGTGGGCAGCTGGTCTCTTTGAATTGCCCAACACTCAACATAGAGAAAAGTGCAATAGCTTCTAGACCCCAGTTAGGGGTTGGATGAGGAAGACCTTGGGCACATGTGGGTGGGTGAGTAGCAATATTCATGGTGAAGGCTCGGGGGTAGCAGGTTGTGTGCTAAGTGGAAAAGAGAGTATTTCTTTTTACTTCCTCCTCTAGAATATGTCTCCAAAGTCATATTACCAGCTCTGCTTCCTTTTGTGATAGATGAAATCTTCTGCTGAGACAATCTGTAAAATCCACACAGAGCCTTTAGAAATTTCAGTATCGTCATCAGAAAAAAAAAAAAAGCCCGACACAGGTTGTAGTTACTACATATTTTTTTCCTTAATTTTGGATTTGCTTTGCCCCTTTACTACAGCTGATACTCATTGCAGGAGTGTTGCTTAAACCACAGTAGTGAAGTTTTTTGAATGTTAGTCAGCTGTATTTGTGCATCCTCCATCACAACATAAATTACGAATACAGCCTTGGTAACATATAATACTTTGTTTTCTGTAAGGCAACATTTTGCTGAGTTAGGAGAAGAATGCCCATTTTTCTAATGTTAACAAGCTAATTTGGAGTGCTGAAAAGAGTAACTAATGGTAGTGCTATTAACCAAGAGTGTCCCTGATAAAATAAATTGACTTCTGTTCTCAACTCCTTCCCATAGGTTGATTGTGAATTGTAACCAGACAAGATGTCCTTTTTCCAAGCTTCCAGCCACTGGCAAACATGTCTAATGCACAGGAAATGATATTTATAGTTGTGTTCCTCTCCACAATATACCAATTCTCTTATAATCAGAAGTTGTCTCTAGGCCTGCTAAATGAAAGATTCTCAACCAAACCTTTCACCCTATCCAACTTCACCCCACGGTTCCTATCTCCCTCGAGCTCCCCAGGTGAGCGTCTGGCTTTGGTTTCTGCAGCGCTGGGCATCGGTGCGGCCCAACGGGTCGGGGCCGGGCGCGTTGGCTCCTGCCCCCAGCCCGCCGCGGCCTCGGCCCCGCGGGGCAAGCGGGGAGGAAGCACAGCGCCGGTTGGGTTTGCCTTCCACCGCGGGGCCCCTGCGCTCGTCCCGGTTCGCCGGGTCTCCTCCCCCCTCGCCTGGGTTCCGCCCGGATTCGGGTGCCCCCACTGCCCCCCCCCCCCCCCCCCCCGCCTTCCAGCGAACCCTCCGCGAGCCGAGTCATCTCCCGCGCGCTTACCGCAACCTCCCCTTCGCCCCGCGCTGCCTGTGCCCCCGGAGCTCAGCCGTCAGCGGCGCAGGACAGTGCGGCTGCAAGCGAGCAGAGACACAGAGCCCCAGAACCTCAAGCACAAGCCCCTCAAGCCCCCAGAACCTCAAGATGAAGACCACCCAAGACACAGAACCTCAAGCCCAAGCCCCTCAACCCCCCAGACCCTCAAGATCAAGACCACCCAAGACCCAGAACCTCAAGTCCAGGACCAACCCAGCCCCAGAACCTCAAGCACAAGCCCCTCAAGCCCCCAGAACCTCAAGATGAAGACCACCCAAGACACAGAACCTCATAAAATAAGTAATATTTTAAAGACATGTCTATGGATAAAGAAAACATCAGTATATCACTAGAACTGGTAAATTTCAGTGGCTATCTTAATACTTGAAGTACAACTAAGCATGCTGCTCATGTACATGAGTTTGGTGACAAGTGAACATGGGCATTATTTCAGCAGAAGGGATAATTCCTGAACGATTACTACAGTAGCAAACCAGACCAAACTTCACTTTTACAACAAACATGTAGAACTGAAGCCTTCACAATTTGTGGCAGAAAAGTTGTGCCTGTCTTCATGACATTACTGTGTTTAGATCCAGTTAATTTGGTGTTCCTTTCTGCTTTGCCATCTTACAGTGCTGCAGTGTCTGTCTCTTAAAAGCCATATCACTGCAGGATGGCCTCTTATCAGATGTACAAACATCTCATTCTCCCCTTCTCTCCTACCTGGAGGAGAAACTGATGTTTCAGATCAACCCACATGAGTTCTTTCCACTGGGAGGGACTCGGAATTGACAGCCTACATGCCTCTCTGAAGTGAAAAACTGGACAGCCTTAAGAATATATGGTTTATTAGCACATTCAAACTCCACGGGCAACCCCAGCAAAGTGCAAGCCATGGACCAACACAGCAGATGCACAGCGACAGAAATCTGATTACTGAGGACATGTAAATAGCTGAACCAGACTCTCATACATCATCAGAAACGGAGAGCAGGCTGGGGGGCTCGTCCCCTTCTGCAGAGGCACCACCCGGCTGCTGCTCTGGAGGAGACAGGAGCAAAGGTGCCCACCAGAAAACCCCCTTCCCCCAGCAGCCTGTTGCCAGTGCGGGTTTACAGCTCTTCTCGAGGTTTTATTAGCGCCTGGTACAGCCCCAGGCTGCTGCCTTTGCCAAATTGTCAGGTTGCTCATAAACCGGAATGATTTAGAAATAACTAATTTATAAACTATTATTCCATTCTCAACAATGCTTAGGCTGGAACCAAAAAGGACAGAACTACTGGCAGACTGGCACCTTGCCTAGTGTGCTGTGACGGACATGTAATCTGTCACTCCCCATCATCTGTGGGGTGGTGATAGGAAAATAATGCTCCTCAGCTTGCCTTAAATCACACATTACTCTCTGAATACAGCTCCCTAAAGCTGTGAAATGGCATTTAGAAAGTGTCTTTCCCCCTTTTCTGGTGACCTGTCCTTAACATAATGGGAACAGGAGAGAAAAGCAAACCTGGGGATGGTTCTCCAAGAGGATTAGAAATTCTCTCATTTGCTGTGAATTTTGGAAACATAGAAATGTTCAAGAAGGTAGATATTTAAGAAAACCTTCCCTTTTAACCCTGTTGTGAGAGGGTGCTTCAGGAAACAATCCCACTGCAAATAAGAAAAGCCCCAAAGGATTGCTCTGATTCCTTATAAGGAAGGGGTCAAGCATCCATCAAGTTGGTACTAAAGAGACACCTATGCAACTACCAGGGCTAGAGCACAATCCACAGACAGGGGAAAAACTCTGCCAAAGGCCATGTGCAAATGCTCAACTCAAATAAGATGGTAACAAGCAAAAGGATATCTGCTGAAGAAACCACCTCTGGCACACCAGATGCCTTCACTCAGGCAGAACTCCTGAAAGGATGCAGCTGCTGGCTTGATTACTTATATCTTTCAAAAATAATTTCCTACCCAAGCACAATAATGCATTTCATGAAGAAAAATAAAAATTCCAAGCATCCAAGGGAAATTTAAGTAAAATACTGAAAAATTAAGAAAATTGAGAATGACAAATTACCCAGGTTAGTATAAATCAACATCCAGTCCTTCTTCATGTGTCACAGCAGAGGTTCACTGGATGTTTCTGTTTAACATTTATTTCCCAGAAGATCAATTTGACACAGCTCAATTAGCTTATTGATTAGACCTATGAGACCACAGGCAATCAAAACCACATCATATGTGTTACCAACCTTTGCTGGGGTGTTCCAGTGGTTTGGGTGAACCAAAGCATATTTTTGCTGTGTTGAAAAAGATTTATATCTTTCTTGCTATGAGGTAATTCTGCAGGAAATAAAAAAAATCCTTTTAATACTTGTAAAAATAATGAATGAACCACAGCATCTCCACTTGGAGACACTGTGACACTGGCAATTCTGAATTTGACAAGAGCTTAAGGTTTTTGCTGTGGTGTGGACAGGGCTTGAACTAAAATACCAGGGAATGTTCTCAGTCGCTGTGGGAATCCTTTCTGCAGACTGCCTTGGTTAGCACCAACTACCACATCTCCAGTCTCTCCTGATACAGAAACACTAAGACCAATGTGAGGTCTTTGGGAGTATCAGCCTGAGGGGACAGACTGGTGCTCTGCTGCTCCTGCTGTCAACCTGCTGTTTCTCTAGCAGCACCTTGGCTGTGCCCAGAGTTGCTCTCCTTGGCACTCTTCCCCCTCTGCTCTGCCCCAGTGAGGCCACATCTGGAGTGCTGTATTCAGTTCTGGGCTCCCCAGTTGAAGAGAGACAGGGAGCTGCTGGAGAGAGGCCAGTAGAAGCTACAGGGATGATAAAAAAGGTTTAGAGCAGAACTTCATCTTTTTGAAATCCAGGATATAACTGTGCTGTTTCAACCATTCACCACTTGATGTACCAGTTTACTCCCTTATTCTCATGCCTGAAGAACAACTACTTCCACACATGTACATAATTAATTTTCCATGGAGATCTGTACTTCCCAGGTGCACAAAGACTTGCCTTCCTTTCATTCAGTACTCTTTCAAACATTCCTGTATTCATTTAACAAGAAAAATGATCATACCCTCTATTATTCATTAGTCAGTTTCACTATCTGATGTTCCTTCCCCCCCCACCCCCAAGACTCCTATCAGAAGGACAGACTAATGTTTACCTAGACTACCTCATTTACTTTGGAAGCAAAGTACTGACATAACTCTCCTCTCCACCCTATGCTCAGAACCTCTCTCCACAATCCAAGATTTGTTACAAATAATAACAAATGGTGTATTAAAGCATTTCTTCGAACATCTCCCTCTTCACTGAGGTCCCCTCCTACTGCCTGGTGACAAGAGGGGAGGGGATTCTCTGGTTTCTGTGAGATCTCAACCCGTTTCCTTTCTCTCAGGGAGTGGGTCCACCACCTGTCAATCTCCCTCTCACATTCCCTGATACTTCTCAACCTCTTCACTTCATCCTTTAGCTCAGTCACTTGTCCTAGGAGATCAGCCACCTGTCTGAGCAAGATCATTCTCCTGGCCACGGTTGGAGGCTGACATCAGTCACATTCATATTGGATTCAAAAAGCAAATTTAAAAGTGTGTATTTTTCACAGTAATAGTAATTAACCACCAAAAATAAATGGCCAGTGGCTGTGGACAACTCTTATCACTTGAATTCAAAACTGAAACTCTCTTGAGAGACATGCCACAGCTCAGGTAGTCTAACCTAACCTAAATGTCTGGATAAAACTCTATAGTTCAGGTCACCCTGAGCAAGTTACTTCAGGAAAGCACTGAGAAAAAGCAACTGAAGAAGAAAAGGGCTTGATAGTCATTCCAAGAAAAAAACCCAATCACTGGAGTAACAGAGCAGAAAAAACACAGCTAAATTTGACAAAAAATGAGAATCCAGGGATGTTTTTAAATTCCTCAATCTAGGTAGAGTATGTACTTGACTGCCAGCTTGCCTTCCCCAGCTTGGATCCAGGGCCACCAGCTACTTAACCAGCTGAAGTCTTCTGGACACTAAATCTTTCCTGTGTCTGGCTCAGTTTACACTGGAACATCTTTTAAGAGAATGATGCCCAAATTCACACCGAGCAGCAACTGCCAAAAGGAATGGCAAAGAAATGCCAAAAAGAGTGAGGAAAGTACCTGTTAGGAAATATCCACATGTCTGCACCACATGGATGCCAGGATTGAGGCAGGTAAGCTCCCTTCTCCCTGTCTTGCCTAACAACACAATTTAGATCATTAGCTATGGGCCCTCTGATCCATCAACCTCTTTTAGTCTTCTTTTAAAAAATATTTTGAAATCAAAATTCATTGTACTGAAGTCACTGAAAACCAAAAGCTGTGAAGAAGCAAAGAAGAGGGTAACAGCCATGCAAGTATATATTTACAAAATTGGATATGTTGTCTTATGATGTTTTTGGTCTAGATAATCTTCGTGTAAAAAAGTTTCTGAGAAAACATGTCATTGGCTTGAAAAAACAAATTGCCCCTTCCTTTGATTTTACAGTTATTAAACAACAATGCAACCACTACAAACAAAATGAAATAGATTTAAGCATTTTGTAAATATAAATTAATCCACACTTCTGTACATGTATTTTCTATTTTAAATAAATAAATAAATAAATAGTATTCCAAAGTCTAACCTCTGGTGAAAATATTTTAAGACCTTATGCAAATTCCAAAGACAGTGAAGATGGTTTGCAGCTTCAAGGCTTGAAGTGTTCCAGCTTCACAACAGACTCACTGTTCTATCTGCATTCCTCTGCCATCTGCAACAGCAAGAGTGATGCTTGATTTGAGTGCAACCAGGTTGGGAAGCTTCACTCATTACCCACCCTTTGTCTGAAGGGTCCAGGTGTCCTCACACAGCACTGATGATGGAATTCAGAGGCATGACAGTTTGCTAGTTCAGAATCTGGGATGGTCCAATGACCTTTAGCTATTGTACAGTTAGCTACCCCATTCACCCTGGCATCCCGAGAGGAGAAGGCTTCTAGAGAGAAGGAAATCAGGATCAAAAGAAGCATATTGGGAACTTCATTGATGATAGGCTACATATAGCCTCGAGTGGAGTTCCTCAAGGCTTTCCTGCTGAATTTAAGGCTAAGAATGTGATTACTGTGGGTTTTGAATCATTTCTTGTTTGGTAGGAACAGCACAGAAAAAGGAAAGTTTGTCTTTGGATCCTGTTTAAGACTGAGATGGTGATATAAAGATCCTATTCAGACATAGATCAGGTTTGCCTGTGGCTTCAGGAGTGAGTCACTGTATCCCTCATGGATATACTTGAACAGTATCAGTCTCAACAAAACTCTTTATGTTGTGTCACAGACACCTGCCTTACCTGCAGACAGTGTTTCTCTAGTCATTCCCACCCTCTCTTTTTCTGAAGTGGATCCAACAGAGGAAGGAAGTCACAGAGGATAACTTTTTTTAGAGCTCTTTCCCCCATCTTATTAGACTAGTGATTCTTATTTCAAACTCCTATTTGTTTTCTTTTATACGACTGATATTTAGAAAGTATTTCCTTTCATATATTTAATGATGTGTAATAGACACAAACACATCTTTAGAAAGTAAAGTTTCCATTTTGCAAACCAACCCCACCTGCTAATTCAGGCTCTCAAAACCACCTCTGGGTTGGAAAAGTGCAGACATTAACTACCCAGATATTCCAGGTGGAGACAGGCACAGAGTGCCACCATCGCCACCAGCTCCAGGAAGGATGCAGGATGTGTCCTGTCCAGCCTGCCACATGCAGTTTCATCCCTGCCAACAGCCCCAGGCCTCTCTGCTCCACCAAGCTCCTTCCCTTCAGTTCCTGCTAGTCTCTGCTCTTGCCCACTGGTGACATTTTGACATGTAACCTTTTAAGAGATGACTCAATAAGCTCAGTCCTTTTGAAGCTGTATTGGTCACAAATGCCAAGTCACTACTCCAAAGTTCAAGGTATATGTTACTGAATCAGTCATTGCCAATACCAATGTTTTTACAGCATTAAGAGAGAGAAAAAGCACTGGAGGGAAGTCTTGCAGGTGCCAGCCAGTCAGAGAAGTCTATATTAAGACTTATACTGGGCAGGCAATTCAGTAAACATTACTGACCCCAGAAGACAACCCAGACTGTTCCAGTTACCTGTCCTAAGCAAGGATGACAAAAGGTCTTGGGCCAAATCTGAGGTGAGGAGCACAGGGAAGCATCACTAACCTGGAGAGACAGAGGAACTTCATCCAGCAGTTGTGAAGATCACAGAATATTTTGGGTTGAAAGGGACCTTTAAAGGTCACCTAGTCCAACCACCCCTGCATTTACCACAATCGGGAATAGGGGGCTGGATCAAGGGGATGATTAGATGGTATTGATATTCCTATTGACTGCTTTAGAAGTTATAACTTTAGTTCCATGCCTATTGCATTGTGTGCAAAGAATGATTGATAAAACGCTGAAAGCTGTTTTTTGTTATAAATAAAGAAGGGGGAGATGTGGAGGCCTGGACCATCAGGTCCGGTACAGAAAATATTATTGCAGCCGTTGGGCGCAAGTAACTTACTGTAGGCAACATTTCTTAAGTTAATATCTAGATCATTATTCTTGTGTATGTTTCCTGGAAATTATGTTAGATGTGTGGGGTTTTCTATGAAATACATATTCAATTAGCTTATGAACTTTCTATTGTTATTGCTTGTATTCTGCCTAATGGAATCTTCTGACAAGGTACTTGCTGAAATCAAACTACTGAGCTGAGTAGAATCATTCTCACTTCCTCCAGTACAGCTTGACTCGCCCCTGCGGCTCTCCTTGCCACATCCAGGCACCCATGAAAAAGGAGGAAAAAAAAATAATCCTCCGTGCCCGTCCCCGACGCCAGGAAAGCCGGCCTCCCTCTTTCCTCGGCACCAGATCATGTCCCCCCCCCCCACCCCCCCCTCCTCCCCCCTCCTCGCCCCCCTCTTCTCATTCTGTCCCCCCCCCCCGCCCCCCGCGCCCCCTCCGTCCCCCGCCCCCACACTTGGAAAGACACAGGCTATGACATCAGTCATTTCATATTGTGAACTAAATTGTCAGTATTTTAATGTAATCTGCTAATAATAAAAAACTAATAATAAAATTATAAATAATAATTATAACAAAATAAAAAATAATAATAAAAAATAACTTCAGAAGATAATATGGAGACCTTCTTCATCTTTGGGAGAAGTGCAGACTAGATCACGACAGACTTCTTTCTCCATTTCAGCTTGGGAGAGTGGATACACCTCGTGCCTCCTCAGATTGTTTTGATGCTCTTCTATGGTGAGACCACATTTAAAGAAAAGAAACAAGTCAGTTATGCCAAACCAAAGGGTTTGACATTTGATTGCAAGTTTTGGGAAGAGATATGACATGTTTGTTATTTTTTTCTCATCCATGGCCAGCTAGAGTTTGGTTCAAACACTTCCCACCACAGCAGCACAGCCTTATACAACAGAAACCACTGCATCAATATCCCATAATAAGCACAAACCTTGCAGCAGGGTGTGAACTGCTCTGTGTGGGCTTGTAGTCACCACCAGTGAGGGCACATTTGAGGTTTCTATAGAGTGCTATTTAGCTTTGATTTTAAGATAAAAAGAAAAACAACTATAGAAACTCCAGGTTATCTTTTAATTTTCTACCAGAGAAAAGGAAAATTTCTACCATTTTTTCTCAGAGCCATTTCCAAAACAAGGCAGCAGATTAATGGGTGCTAGAGAAGGGCAGACAGCCTCCTGACTGATTTTAGCACTGCTCCAAGGGTTTTATGAACCCTTTGAGGACAAGTGGAAGGGGGTTGCAGGCAAGATACATTCATGGAAGATGTGAGAGAATTCGAAGGGACCTAGATATGCTATAAATTTATGACAAAAACGTACTTAGAAGGAGAAGGAATAATTGAGTGGTCACTAAGTGCTGAGCCAGGAGCTGGAGGAGCCTTGCTGACTGTACCAAGAAGCAGGAATAAATTCTCTCTCTTACTTCTGTCATTACTAATAATACAAGTCAAACCAGATTTTTTTTATTTTTATTTTTTTTAATTTTCCCCCAATCAATTCTGCCAAGATGTGAGGCTACAGGCCTAGCACGTGAGGGGTCTCTGCTGGGAGCACTGAGTCTCCATCTGCCTTGCAGAGAAATGCAGGATCTCATTCCTTCTGTCACTAATTTAGCTAAAATCTGTTAATCTTGCATAGTACTTCCTTAAGTTCATGTCATGGCCACTTCGCAACAAGCTCTTCATCTTCACTAATCTCAAAGCTGTATAAAAGCTATCATCAATCACTTATTAAAATAATCATAACCTGTTGACATCAAAATTATTTTAATAGGCAGATTACACTGTAATGACACGTTGGTATACTCGATGAAAAATATTTTCCAGGGTACATGAGTGCTCTGCAATTGCCAGTTTGGTTTGACTTTGCCCTGTATTTCTTCTAAATCTTTTACCAACATCACTTGCCATTTAGTCAAAAAGTTTTTTAAAAAAGGAAATACATAGCTTTTTTACAGACCTACAAAATGCTTGATACTTTACAGTCATAATTCTTTCCACTGAAAAGGGAGTAAATTTACCATAATAGTGGGGCTGTCTTTCAGACCATTTTGACTCAATACCTCAATTTAGTTGTATATGACCCCCAAATATAGATCATATTTTTTCACTGACTTTGTTGCTTAGGGAGATATTAAATTTCTGGGATATATGGTCATTTCAGGTGCAGGTCTCTTATGTCGAGATATATGCCTAATTATTAAATTCTAGGAAGAAATTATTAAAAATGGAAGAAGCCAAATATACCTAGTCATGTCCTGGATGAGAAAGCTACGCTGGCTCTCTACCTGTTCAAGGCTCAAACTTAGGGTCCATACTTACAGCTCCTACTTAGGGTTCCAACATAGACTTATGACTCCAACTTAGGGTTAGGGTTACAACCTAGGATTCCAACTTACAGTTCCAACTTAGGATAAGGACTTAGGGTTCCAACCTACAGTTACAGTTCAGGCTTCCAAATTAAGGTTCCAACTCAAGGTTAGGATTCAGGCTTACAACTTAGAGTTCCAACGTAGGCTTAGAGAACTGAACATACTGAAATTCTCCAAACACAAGCTCATCCCATTAAAGGGAATTTTACTCCTACTTTTTCCCTTTCCACATACAACCTTCTTTCAGTGATGTTAGTAAAGAAAAAAAACTCATCACTTCCTTACAGCCAATGTCAACACCAAGCCCCAAATGATAGAGAGTATAATCTATTTTTTAAAGTCAGTGTGTAACAAACCCAATCTCTAATAAACATTATTTGTTTGTGTATTCCTCCATAACTTCCTGCAACTGGGGGGATAGATGAGAACACTAATTGGGGTCCCTACCCCTTACCCAATTGTCCTAAGGCCCTTTAGTCTCTCTTCATTGCCCTTGGACTTCTTGTCATTACTTCATCACTGCCTCCCTGAAAGATAAGCAGTGGATATTAGTCTGAGAGCTGCACTAGGGAAGAAAGCTTGAAAGCTTTCTCCTCACGTCACTAACCTGGGCGTTTTTGTGTTTTGTAGACAAGGTCCCCATTGCAGGGGAGTCCTACGTGCCAGTGAATCAGTGGTGAACAGGTGGTCACACCACATTAATGGCACTGGGAACAGGGATTCTGCTGAATCTCTTCTGCATGGTCTTCTTCCAGACTCCCAAACTGAGCTGAACTTCTACAAAGCAAGAAAAGAGTCTTATATATAAGTCAGGCAGTAAGTAAATAATGTCAGGTATTTGTAAGGGCGGCCGCTACCTCCCGCCCGACATGTGGGGAGCGGCGGGTCGGCCACGGGAGGCGGGGGAGGAGGCCCTCCGCCCAGCCCCTCTAAGGACAGACAGAGGAGGAGCCTCTGCTAAAGGGGCGATAACCGTGAGGGGCTGGGGACAGGCTGGGGGGACACCCTGCCTGGCGCCTGCAGCTCTTTCTGCTGCCAGCGTGAGGGGGCAAAGAATCAGCAGCACCACTGTGTCCAAACTGCTCTGGATTTACCTGTGTCAGAGTGGGTGGGATTTACTGCTGACATCCTTTGGGAAGAAAAGGTGCACAAAGTAATAGTGCTATACTACAATCTAGTCAAATCTATAACATTAATTACAAGTAGTCCCAAGCCCTACAGATGCCCCCCCCCGAGCCTCTCTGACAGTTTTGTGGTTTCACAATCACAACTTGTCTTCCTTAAGTAATTTTCTCCTTCTTGATCTATGAGGTAGGACTTAATATTGTTTTCTGAAGGACTTGGATAATTGGCATTTCAGGCAGTGAACATGAACCAAATGGCATGAGGGGTAAACGGATTGTTGTTAGACTCTGATAGAACTTGAATGTTTTCTGCAGTACAGAAACCCTTAAACTGGAAAGCTAGCATTGCAAAACTGACATCCTTCTCCCCCAAAATAATGACCTTGCTCTACTCTCTCCATCTCCAGAAGTCATTCAAAGACTGGCATGCTGGTAAAACAGATGAGGATAAGAGTTAGATACCCAACAATATTTTGGCCTCAGTCTTCATTGTCAACCTCTCTCCTCACACTTCCTGAGTTGAAGAACCACAAAATGGAGACCAAAGGGACAAATTCCCTCCAACTGTAAGAGAAGATTAGGCTTGTTGACCACCTGAGGAACCTGAATATATATATGTCTATGGGACCTGACAAATTACATCCAGGAGCCAACTGCTACAAGGGAGACAAAAAGTGTTGTAAGGACTGGAAGGAAACTTGGAGCAGGTAGCAGAGTTGTGTGTGGACAGTGGCCAGGAAGCCATAAATAAGAATTCTCCTGCCTCCTTACAAGGTATTTAACAGTTCATGTAACTCTCAGCCAGCCTCCACTGGAGGAAATTTCAGGACAGAAAAAGGTCCCAGTAGAAGCTGGGATTGTGACCCTCTGCTCACTAGGCTGTATGTGGTGTTTTATATGGAAGACTGGCTGATATTATTGTCATACTTTGTTATAAATTTTCGGAATCACAAAATCATATAATAACTTAGGTTGCAAGGGACCTTAAAGATCATCTAGTTTGAGCCCCCTCCTGCCATGGGCAGGGACACCTCCCACTAGACCAGGTTGCTCAAAATCTCATCCAGCCTGGCCTTGAACACCTTCAGGGATGAGGCATTTGCAGCTCCTTTGGGCGAGCGCGGGGCGGGGGGGGGGTGGGGGTGTGAGGGGGGGGTTGGGGCGGTGGGGGGGGCGGGGGGGCTGTGGGGGGGGGGGTGGGGGGCTGTTGGTGCCCCCCGGGGTGGGTGTCAGAGCTCTGTTCCCCCTCCCCAGGCTAAAGTGGTGGCCAACAACGACAAGAACCGGACCTTCTCCGTCTCCTACGTCCCCAAAGTCACCGGCGTGCACAAGGTGGGGCCGGGGGAATTGCATTTTACAACCTAGAGAATTATTTGGTTTATTAACTTGCAGTGCCACCTAGCAAACATCCTTAAAATATTTTTTTCCCGAGGTAGTTTTCCAAAGGACAGCTTAGAGCTTTCATGTGTGGGTAAAAAAGGACAAACTTATGTTTGCAGTATTTTAAGCCTCTAGTGCAATTTTTTGTTTCGAACAGTTAAATTTTTATTAGAAATTATGCTTTCAAGTAGGATAATAAAAGGATGTCTGTCTGGGATCCGTACATACCTACAGCAACAGCGCTGGTTGGAGGTAGGTACAGACAGTAGTTTCTGAGAACCAGCATGACCAGAATGGCAACTGGTGAAGTGGCCTCAGGGCACAGTCCAGGTGGAAGCACAGGGACATATAAAAGATGCAAGAATATGACAGAGCAGCCAAGGTCATCCATGTGCTTAGGCGAGCTTAAGGCAACTAAAGAAAACCCACACAGTAAAGGTGAAACTCCAAGTTTACACAGCTTCTTTCTGCAGCTGTTGGGAACTACATCTTGTCCCTTCAACTTCTGCAAGCAGCCATCCCTGGCTTTTTTTTTTAATCATATATATATGCATTTGTGTGAAACTGCTGGAAAAAATCTCTGGGCTAGAACTTGTTCTTGTGGACACCAGAAATCACAAATAATGCCGACACAAAGAGAGGGTTAGGCTGAGCTCTTGTACTGTGTGGGTTTCCCTGGGTTCCCTGCTCTGGCAGGGGGTTGGACTCCATGATCTCCAGAAGTCCATTCCAATCCCTGCCATGCTGGGATTCTGTATTTTATTATTCTATGTGTGTCATAGCCTGAATTCCTACTGGACCCTTTTGGCTACCAGTTCCCACATAAATTGCTTGTGAAATTGACACATTATGGTCCCAACTCCAAAGTCTCAATTCTTCTTATATCCTATACCACTCCTGATTTCCAAGGTTTTGCAGACATTTCAAAATGCGTTATGTGAACGAGAAAGGCAGTGTTCACTACACAGCCATTGTTCACAGTGTTACAGCTATCAGCAATTACCACCTTGGTTTACTCCTACACCAGAGCAGAGATGTGCTTGCAAGCTTTCGAAGAAGCACATTCCAGGCTTTGGCTCATTCTTTATTCCAACTCCGGGTGGTGCAACACCTAGTAGTCAAAACTGGGTGAGGAAGGGATGTGGGCAGGGACAGGGTGAGCAGAAGTAACTTGTCTTTTAGTCCTTTCCAGAAAGGATGCTTCCTTTTAGGGCAGGTTTGGTAGCAGGAGGATGCCCTAGCACAATGCTCCGGACTTGTGCAAAACCTATGCACCTACACGGGCACTGCCTGCAAGGAGCTGTGCTCCAGGATGTCCCTCACACCTCCCGCCAGAGAGAAGGGTGTCCTGAGGCTGGCAGATAGATTAAATTGTTCTTGCCTGTTTCAAAATGATTTTTTTTTTCGGGGTAGGTATTGGTTTTTCTCCTTTATTTAAAAAAAATATTTTGAGATTTCCTTATGAGATGGTAGAGGGTGAAGAGCCAGAAAAAAACCTCTGTTGGCAACCCACATATGGTCAGAAAGTGCAGTATATGCGTGGCCTTGCTCTTGAGTTGGGGGAGTTGTTCTTCCTGAACCCTCACTTTCAGAGGAGAAACAGCCTGGTTCCACAAGTGGTTTCCCCCCTTCTGACTGCTTTTCAGATGAAAAGGTTTCCTCCTTTTCATCACTGCCACCATCCACTCAACACAGCACCATTCTTAAGGTTTATTTCCAAACACGAGTGTGAGCAGACATTGAACCCCAAGTTGTCTGGGACTGTGTGTTGGATTATCTATTAGAAAGGCAGGTCAGGAAAGATCTGGGAAATAAAAAAGCTCTGTGAAGCCATTCAAAACCCTGCTCAACACAGCGAGTCTAGGTGATCCTTCTGGACAGAGTGGTGGACTAGATGGTCTTGAGATCACATTGCCTGGTCTCAGACCAACTTCAGTCCTTCTGTGATGCTGTGCCATGCTAACTTCAGTCGCAGAAGCGTGTAAGAAACCTTTAGCTCCTGGTGACATCAGCAAAGCGCTCATGAGCTGGGTAGAAAGGTTGTTGTGACATTTAAGGCAAGTTCTGAAATTAGACACTATTACTCTCTCACAAGATGAATTCCCCACTTGCTGCACAAAGCAAGAGGACTAATAGGAACAAATCTGCAAAGAAAGTAAAGACCCAGATAGCTCTGAATAGCTCTTCTCTCTGACAAGCAGCTACCCCAAACAAGCAGAAAACAGATTTCTGTAACAGGTCTCATACACTTATTTGAATTACCTATCATTTTTCAAGAAATCAAAAGCTTCTAATACTTCCACTCATTTGGCCTAAACACCAACACTGATACTTCGGCAAAAATTCAAATACTCCTCAGCAACTTCTCTCCATGCAGGTTGATGCCATTTGACTGTGACAGTCAAAGCTACAGAGTAAATTCACAGACTTGATCAGGAGAGGACTCCTGCCTCACATCCCAGGCTGGTACATAGATTTTTCTAATTTTAAAAGTACATTGGATCTACTACTTATTCTGAAGTTTCATTTTCAGTCAGGTCTACCACTTCTGCCATAGGTGCAGCACAGGTCAATGTGCTTTATTTTCTCTTATTCTAGGCTCAGAGTCATCAACCTGAGGAAAATGTTCAAGCATTGAAATTCTTCAATAATAATAATTTTTAAAAACTCTTAAAAACATTGTCCTTTAAATGAAATGTAAAATTCAAGGAACGTTTCATAATGTTTATTCCCTTACACATATTTTATTCCAAACAACTGTCCACTTCCTCCCAGCTGCACAATTTCCATTAAATTTTTATGTTGTTTGTGGGGATTTGGTACTTATAATTTGCTAAATCATTTATCTGAACAACTAAGGCAATGATTTTACCTGAGGCACTACCAGCAACTGGTTACCAGAAGTTCTGTAAATAGGGCAAGAGGTGACATATTCCAGAGACACACAGCAACTGGCAAACTATGTGAAGTTAGAGACTCAGATACGTGCATATTTAGAGGTAATTGTTATACACAGTAACAGATTTCTGTGTTCAGCACTCTTGAAACTACACTCCTTTAACCAGATACTTTCTGGGAATTTTTTTATATTGCAAACTTGTGTCAACAAGACACCTAAAATTAGAAATACAGTAGACATCTATACCATATAAAGGTCTAAACTTTTTACTGACCTCCCTCCTTAAGCAAGTAATAGGACCTTGCTCATTTTGAACTCACACCAAAGAACTGATGGTGAATTAAGTTTTAAACTATGTATATTAATTTTTAAATTAATAAATTATCATTCCAGTGAACTGTATTCAATCTTGTGTTTTCTCCTTCAATATCCTTACATGCATGCATCTTGAGAAAGCATTTAATGTACTTAAGAAATTTCATGAAACTATCATTTTATGAAAAAAGAGTTTAGAATATTATATTTGAATTAGGGCAGGTAAGTCTAATGCAGCTAGACGAAATACTGTAGAAGTCTCTACTTTTGATAAGAACAGAGCAGATCTGACACCTATCAGCCTTGCTGCCCTACCAGAGGAAGCACAACACCCAAGATCATCTGTCCATGTCACTAAAATCTTGGCTGACTTCCCTCCTCTTTCCATCTCCCACTCCTTACAGATGTTCATATTTATAAAGGAGGCTTCTAGAAAAGGCTAACATCTGAAGATGCCTTTTTGTAGGACTCATTCATTTCTACTCAGAATTCATTAGTGAAACAGTTCTGGCAAGTGCAATGTTCATATCATCTCTGATGATTTTACATCTATCTACAGATTTTGTAACACCATTGCTCTGAAAACAATTGCAAGATGGTATGGCATTACCTTTCCCACCATTTAGAAACTTGAACTCAGATGTTTTACAAAATATCTCAAAGTTTTTCTAATGAATTTGACTTTTTAGTCTGCAATTTTAATATTAAAAGAGGTTAAATAGCAGAAAGTGAAAAGCTCTTTGCTTCCTCTGGTAAGAAATGAGCTAATGGAAACAATTTCCATAGCAACTGCAAACAGACCATCCTGTTCACTTCCGTGTTATAAATAAAACAAAAATATTAGCTAAATTACATGCTGTTCTTACATGTATTTGCTATCACCATGTTCAGCAGACACTGGGAAACATTTCTGTGAGTGATTTGTTAAGCCATTCTATGTGACATCTGTAGTGTCATTGTCATCAACCTGAGTCAATAACTTGAGTCTTGCTGTGACATTTGCCCAGCCAATGTAGATGCAATTAAAGTCTCTCATCATAGTTACCTCACTCCCTTTTTAACCTCTCTTTCCTCCTTTGGCATATCACAGCAAGTGTAACCATCCCTGTCTGTATCTTCTCCAAATAAGCTGAAATTCTAATGCATAGATTCTTCTACTCAGAGGGCATTTCTGAGTCACAGCACTGCGAGGCTCAGAGCAGCCTCTGCGTCCCCATGGCCACCCATAACCCTAAGGAGGTCTTGAGGAAGCATGTTAGTTTGCTGGAGCTTTTGTCCCCGAATAAGCATCTGAAGCTTCAGCTGGAAGAGGAAACGATATAGTGTACATATTAAAACAGTTACAATGGAGGAGGAAATTGTCTTTCATTAATTTTCCATAAGTGGATTACAATTTCCTGGTCAGAATTGTGGAAAGCTAGACCTGTCCCCCTTTTCGAATTCCCTTGACTTTGCCTCCTTGCACCTATGGCATTGCTTTTATTTTGAGTTTGGTTTTTTTCTTCTCATTTACTGCAACATGGACTATTCACAGTGAGGGTGACAGAACTCTGGAACGGAATGCTCAGGGATGGTGTGGAGTCTCCTTCTCTGGAGACATTCAAGACCCACCTGGATCTGTTCAGGCTTGGCAGGCTGGTGAGCTCAGGATGGCAGCCGTGGGCTGATGTCTTCCTGCTGGTGGGACTGCTTTGAATTTTTACTGGAAAACATCCCTGGGATGGACACACGTGGGCTGTCTACAGGCTTTATACACCCAGGGGTTCACTGGATGTGTTGCCAATGGAGGGAAGCTTTTTGCTGATCGACCCCCTGCTTTGGAGCCCTACTCCCTGCTGGGTGTGCGAGGGGCTCTACCATGAATCCAAAATCCAGACAAAACCACCATCACCCTCTCGCTAAGCTTTCCTGCAGAGGATTGCTTTGGACTAATCACAGTTATGTTGTTACCCCTGTCAAACCCTAAAACTTCTGGATTTGCGGTGTTTGACTGCGCATCCCTAAGAATAGCCAATCCTCAAATTCTCAGTACATAACATCTGAAGAACATTAGATAGTTGTGGCACAACTTCTCTGCTGTGAATTGTTAGACCACCTTGACTGAGCTAGGAGGAGCCTGAATATACAGAGAATATAGTAACAAAGAAGCACTGGATTTCAGTTTCCCATTGGTTACACCACAATTTCCCTAAGTAATTAGGTAATCATACACCCTGACCCTCACCAACTCAGCATTCCCACTTGGTTTCCCTTCAGACCATGTATTTTACCATGTTTCACTATGCAGTTTGAGCTCTGTCTATACAATATTGTCTTCTGGACATCAAACCAAAGCCTCACTGCCCAAAAGAGGTAGGTGGGTATCCCCATCCTCTGTCAAAACCTGCCCCTGACTCACAGCTTTTCCAAGCATGAGACAAGACACCCGTGAGCACCAAGAGCTGTCTGCTCAGCTACAACACAGCACTGAGTCCAATCCAAATGGAAGGACAGGCCCCCATCTGACACAGGCATCTCCAGCCAGAACCAGCCAGCAGAAGAAATACAAGTAATTAAAAAGTATAATTGGTAGCATGTGAGCTAACCTTGATGGAATGAGGAGTAGACTTTAAAAAGTACTATCACAAAAATATGATACATCAAATGACATTTATTGTGATCCCTCAGGTACCTTAGAAGATGAACAGCACAGCTATTATACCACTATAAACAGGATCAAAGTTATTCTCCTCAAGGAAAATCAAATTGTTTCTTGATTCTTGTAAGTGGACACATAACTGTGTTCTTTCAAAAATCTGGCTCTGCATCCTCCTGTAAACAAGACCATTTGCAGTTCAAAGGAGGGCCAGTGTGTCTCCATGGTTTGCAGCATAACCGGACACACCAATACTCCCAGTGCCCCCCCAAGCATGCACTACCAGCAGCCTTAAAGTTCACCCACCCACCTGTGGGAACTCTCCACACCAGAGCCAAGGATCACATGGAGTCATTGGCTACATCCTGACCCTGTGGGGCTCAGGCAGGTATCAAAGTCTGCAGCAGAATAAGGCAAGCATGTGCAATCTGGCATGGTATGCTGAATGGTGCACAAATATTGTCTGCCTTTGGAATCTGGTGCCCATGGAGCAAAACGATGTCCATGAAAGCCAGGCTACATCTTTAGACGTCAGCAAAAAGTGTGTGGGCGTGTCAGTGGATGCAGTAACTTCTCCAGTATCGTTGGGAAACATCCTCCTGGAGGAAGCAAGTAAACCAGATTCATCATTGTGTATACACATAATTTACCAAGTATGTGAACAGGTTTATGTGACCTTCATCCCAGCTATAACATCCTCCTTACAAGGAAACAGCACCATGTTACTGCATTTCCCATTTCACCAGTGAAGAAATAGTGTAATAAGACAAAGTAGCAAGGAAGCTAGAAATGCAGGGGAAGCAATAAGATGTCTTTTAGGATATAATTGCTTTTAAGAAGAGCCCCATTCATCTATTCAGCTTCAAGAAGTGGGAATCCCTTATAAATCCAGAGGAATGCTCCCACATTCTTTCCCATGTGTTAGGGCATGCAGGTTGGCATAAGGCTGAGAGTTCTTGGATTTAATTTATTTAAATTCTCTCTTTTCTGCTGATTCCTGTGCAGAAGGGAGAACATGACAAATGAGGAAAACTCAGCATTTATGTACTTTCTTAAAAAATAAGAAAAATGGAAACAATGTGGTGAGCATCACTAGAAAACTTCACGTGGTGGCTTCAAAGTTACAAGTGAGGATTTTAATTGTGTGCACTGCTTGGGTTTCTCTTTGTGCAATCCAGTAACCATCCATATTTTTCAGCATTAAGCCTTTTTAAATGCTAATCATGTGTAGATAGTAATAATAAACTACAGAAAGCTCCACAAATGAAACCAAAGTGAAGAAAAAGAACAAAACGAATAAACAGAAAAATTGAATGTTGGAGGACTTTGCTATTTTCTTTTAAGCAGCTGAAAAGGGAAAGATCCAGCTCTTTTTATTTTTCTGATACAATAACAATTTATGCCAATCTGTAAACTCTTGAAAGGAGGAGTTTACAATGAAAACACTAACAGATGCTTAGCGGTAGAAAGCAGAGCAGTGGTTGCCATGGAATCAGATGGCAGGGAAGGTAGCTCACTTTTTAAACTCTCTGGCAGCAAACTTGAATCTGCAGACAGCATTTCTATGGTATTAAGCAATGAGTCTACAGACTTAAAATGTGAAATGGACAAAATATGTTGACTATGGAAGTCAGAATTCTGTGTTTCCTGAGCTGTTTGCATTGAGGTCCAATGGGGTAGGATTCCCCAAGCTGGGCTGGAAAAGGTGGCTTGTCTTTTTGAGAAGACTGGAGTAGATGTGTGGTACAGATGGTAAAGCCCCTGTGGAAGCTCTATCCAAAGCAATTCAGGTCTTACAAATATAAATACATTTCAATTTCTCTGTATGCATTTAATTTATTTGTCAGACCATCACAAAGATTAAATTTTTAATCGTGTGTTATCTGTGTCAACTGATTTAAAATCTGATCTAGCTCCTTTCTCTTTACAACAAAATTGAATGCCAGGCAGTTGCTTTGTTCATTTTTTTTTTTTTTAGAAGAGAATAAATATGAGCAAAATAAAATATTAGAGTTCTCTTCATTTTTTTTTTATCATTCATTTCTCTAACTGGCAAGTAAAATATAAAAATATTAAAAACTGTCTACAACAAAACTCTCCAGATGTTGCAAAATTCCATTTTGCATTGTTGCAAAAACAATGAAGGACATTTCAGGAACTATTACACAAGAAAGTCAAGGGGTCAGGGGATACCCTAAGGTTCAGATTGTCTGGAGCTGGACAGGAGAAACTAGGGGAAAAAAACCTCTGTATCTAAGGTGTTGTTTTATTTAATCACATCCACTTGCAGATAAACTTCTAACTTTTAATGGAATAGCATGTAAAGTAGGGTCAAGCCACCTATACAGGCTGTTCTTTACTGTTTGTTAAATAAACGAGTTGTTAAACATGACTAACCACAAGGCTAGAGATACTTAGGAATGAAGACAGTAAGTCACATTCAGAAGAACAGGGACACTCTCCCAAATGTAGGGAAATGGGATGTGAGCTCAGTGTGGGAGTGGATATGAGAGTGATTTGATGCTCTTTTGGAATTACAGGTCATCTTCCTATTTCTGCTGATAGAGAAATCAGTTTAAAAGTAGATAATTCCACCTGGGCCATTTGTGTGCCTGCTGCTCGAGACCCAGCCAAGAACAGCAGATCTGCTACACACGCCAACCTGCCAAAAGGGAGAAATCCAAGATGGGGAGGTGCCACACAGAGGTACCTAGCCACTCTAGGAAAATTAATGAATGGTTTTAATTGCACATGGCCACACTTTGTGAAAAAAAAATAAAAAATACCCTTGGATTCTGTTCAAACACGTAGAAAAAAACCCTGAATATTTTGTGCTGCTTTATACCATACATCAATCCTCAATACTAATGCCTTACTGTCCACACACACTAATCAAATATCTTCCCTGACACTGGAATTATTACATTTAAAAAGGTGCTGGATTAACATACAACTTGTGCACAAATCTTACTAAAAATAATGAACTCAATTACCTTGGAATGTTTTCTCTGGACTGTTAAGTTATGACTACACAGCTTCCATTAAGTTCTGGATCTCAGATGTTCCTTGGTTAGACCTGTATGTATAAGGATTGATTATAAGGGATGCCACAAGTTAATATACTGAACAATTATTTTAACTTTTGACTGAATGTTACAATCTCTTATCATCTCAACTTCTGTCTGCAAAGTCCAATTCCCCTCCATCCAGCAGCAGCTCTTGCCAACTCTAACCAGACAGGGGCTGTTCCACTTGGACTTAGGAAGTCTCTCCACTGCCCCTGCCCTGATGGTGGTCCCAGTGGTTTTGCTTTAGTGCTTTGGATTTTTACTGTACAAACCACGGCCTGGGGGCCATCTCACCACCTCATTTTCCCACCTTTGCCTTTGAACACTTAACTGGCTGCACTTTCTAGAGTTAGCAGCATGTTTTGTGGGGGAGGAGCAGACAGGACAGGTGACCCCAAACTGACCATCAAGGTGTTCCAGCCCATACATGTCATATCCAGTATAAAAAGCACCCTAAACTGAGACAGATATATTTGTAAATTTGTTTGTAAGTATTAGCATTGTTTTTAGCAATGAGTTACCATACAAAGACCTTTAATCATTATTTTATTTAAACACTAAGAACTGATTTTGATTTTTCAGATGTTTGTTGTTTCACAGGTGGAAAAACTGTTTGTCCAGAATTTCTGTTTCGGTTCTGCTCAAAACACTACCTTAGTAAAACAAACGCTTGATGTGTAGCTCATTATATTGGAAAATCTTAAAGGAAATATTGTGTATCCCCTAAAATCAAATACAAAACATTTTTTGTTGCCATGGTAGTAGTTACTACAAAGGAAGATATTTGTTTCAATGTTCGAGCGTTTCGACGGCGACGCGGATCGTGTTGCGTTTCAGGTCGATGCCCGAGACGATGCCGTTGCCGCCCTCGCCATCCTCTGACGCCACCGATTTCGACTTTGGCGGCGCAATCTCCGGTCCGGGCGTGTCACGAAAGGCACGCTCGAGATCGTCAAGAGAGGCCTCGCCAGGCTTCAGCGGTCGTTCCAGCACCTGATAAACCAAGGTGCCAGTTGCATTCTCCGTTACTGAAGAGAAAAAGTGATTTAGCAGTTAGGAGACAAAGTGATGGGCCTTATGAATCAGCTCAGAAAGGGTGAAGAAACAAGGCTCCACTGATTCCCATGAATCTAAAGCCATTTCACACCACATGAGCATCTGGTCCTTCAGCTTCAGCTCACCTCCACTGCCAAATCACTGTTGTGATAATGCCCTTCAGTGGAGGACAGCCATTAAAGAAAACTACGAGATTTTTCTACCTCATGGGCTCATTTGTATTCAGGATGGTTTCATAGAGTTGTGTTCAGCCGAGTTCCCAACAGATCAACAGATTTTCCAGCCTTTTCTGGCAGAAATAAGTCCAGGGCCATGAGTACATGGATACAGGGATAAGAGGGAAAATACTATGGATGCAGAGAAAAGTGGTGACAAGGGTAGAGAGCATCATCTTGGGACGGACACTCAGGTATGAGCATGTGGCACCCAGCATTGTCAATTTACATGGTTTTTCAACACGGTGCCTCTAACAACCCAAATTGCTAAATACAATGCGGAGAAACTGTCTTAGAGATGACACAAAAGACAAAGTGAGTCTGAAGTATTGAATAAAAGACTGAAAATTTGCTTGACTAGGCTTCCGCGTCCGGCTGTGAGATGTATTTGTGTGTATACATAAACATCTACTAAGGCATGTAACTTATATAAACATCTGTAGATCAATGTTCTTTGTGCTGTCCATAACTTGCAAGCAGTTGGTGAGATATAATGTAAGATTTGTGCTCTAGGAGCTTTGGTGGGTAAGCTATTCTCAGACATTTGTGCTTGTTAGGGCTGATATTTTCCAAGGGCTAAAAATGGCATTTTTTTCAAGCATCTTCTCCTGTAGCCTATAGTAAAGGGCTCAGGTTAAAATTCTTTTTTTTGTCCATGAAGTGCAAACAGTTGGTGAGAGAAGAAATCAATACTTACTGGTACCTGGCAATCAACCTTCCAGAGAACAAATTGGAGCAGATACTTGAAATAACCGTATAATAGCAAAAGAATTTCATAGCATCCATAAGGAAAGTGCTGAAAACTAATGCAGTTAAACTAACCTTTGGGTAGAGAATTTCATACAGTGAACTCACTGTTAAAAATCAGCCAACCAAACACCAGAATGAATGGGAACAAAGTCCTTCGTTTGTCTATTTGTCACAGGTTACAGTCAGGGTGACTCCTTAGACTGATAACACTCTTGTGTTTAACTCCCTTCCCTCCACAAGGGGAAAAGAAAGGGAAAAATGGAGAGAAACTCAGCGAGTAGAAAAGGAAACTAGAACAGCTTTAATTAAAATAATAATAATAATGGAATATATGTACAAAACCAGTATCAACCCCTACCCTCCGATGGTAATTACATCACTGTCACTGATGATGAAAACTCAGGGATATGTGGTGGAATTTCGAAAGATTTGCTTTTTTTAGAGGATACTTGCAGCATAAAACCCAGTCCTATTAGAGATCCCACAAATTCAGTGAAAATCAAGGACTCAAGTTGCAAGAGACACTCAGTATTTTATAGGATCATGCCCTGAATATTACAGGATCATTATAGTTCACAGAGTCAGTATGTTTATATGTACAGTGCATCTGGAATCCTCTCCTGATGTAAATCCTACATTTCATATTTCAGTGTCATGTCATATGTGGGGAAAAAAACTATCCTACTATCATGTGCTACTATGAAAAGCAGATTTTCCATGTCACAACAAAAAAGCTCTATACACAGTATATAAAATACTTTTTTTTTTTCTATGTATGCATATGTATGCATGAATTGATGAACCACTTGCATAGGAAAATCCAGTAATGTATAGAAATATATCTGGAAACAGGGAAATAAACCACATGTGAAAGCCCCAGTGGCTGCAGCTGCTTGTGAAGATGATTTGCAGTGGTGAGGGAAGCAATCAGAAAAGAGTGTAGAGATAACAGAGTCCTCCTGGCAGTCTGCATTCTGGAGCCCTCATCACTCTGGGAGTCTCTAGGAGTTTCTGCCAGTACAATGATAACCAACACCAAGTAATAAAGTGTTTAGTCTTACAACTGTTCAAAATAAAAGGACTTCAGATATGGGCAGGGACACCTCCCACTAGAGCAGGGTGCTCAGAGCCCCAGCCAGCCTGGCCTTAAACACTTCCAGGGATGGGGCTTCCACCACCTCTCTGGGCAACCTCTTCCAGTGTCTCACCACCCTCAGAGTGAAGAAATTCTTCCTATTATCTGCTGAAACTGTGTCACTCTGGACCTCAAAGCATGTTAGTGGCATTGCTGAATCAAGCCTCCCTAACAATGATCTTCTGGGATATGTAAAATTGAGGCCAGCACAAGAAGTGCAGAGCTGCTGAGCGGGGGTGGGGGGAAGAGAACAAACAAAAAAGTCAATCAGCTTTGTGTGTCCTGGCTACTCCCCCGCAAAACACTATAATCCCATAGGTTTGAAATGATGAAACCCTTTCCTCTGTTCCCAGAATCTACCTTGGTGCAATGTATTTTCTGAGTGGACAGGACAAGATACATTAATGGACAACCAGTGAGATGCTGTTCTTGTGCTACATGTACACCGAGGCTCAAATGTGATCTGAATGACTCCCCAGTGTTTGAATTTATATACAACTTGGGGACACTGGATATTGTGTGTTGCTCCACAGAGCTAAAACATTGCAATCTCTGTTTATAAATCTTCGAGAAAAATGCATTTTCCTGAGCTGCAGCTATGGCAACAAGGAACCCAATATCGAGCTGGGTTGCATAGTGTAATATACAAAGGATTGTTTTGTTAACTTCGAAAATAATTTATTGGAAAATCTGGGGCAATTAGACTGCTGTCCGTGTATTTACTCAGTATGGATGGCTTTCATATTCTGCAACGTTATCTAGTAAAAAACAAAGATTTTTTTTTCCCCACTTTTGTTTCTCAGAGCTGATTTGTTTTATTTAAAAACAAAACAAGCAAAAAAAAAAAAAAAAAGCCCCAACTGACACCTCCCAGATTTCAAATTCGCAGCTTAGGTGAAAATCTGTGATTTCACAGTTGGCCGTAAAGGTTCCAGCTCTTCCAGAAATGAGACCCCTGATTTCCTCATCGTTCTGAACTTTGGGGCTATCGATTCCCATGACACTGTGCTGGCTGAGGGACACCCTCGTGATACGGATGCAGCCGTTCCTGGTTTACAGCAAAGATGGGGATAAAGATCTAGGCCTTAAGCCTGTGGTTTTTATAAATACAGCTCGAAAAATGTGCCTACTTTTGTGGCTAAGCATTTGAAATATTCACCTGCTGGCACCAGTACGTTTCAATTAACAGCATCCTTGGTATTACCTGCTTAAGCATTCTTAGGATGTTGTCTTAGGATGGATTCTTAGGATGTTGTCATCTGAATTTGTCACTTTACAGGGGAAACCGATCCTTCTTGTGCTACTTTGAAGAGAAACATTAAAGCACCCTCCAGAAGTTACTAATATCTAGTTAGTGAGCCAAGGGAGTGACGTTCTGCGTTCACAGTCAGGACTAAAATCAGTCAGCAAATCACCCTTTGCGTCCGTACCTCAATTTCCCCTCTTGTAAAATGAGGAAAGCAGTTCCGGGCTCCTTTGTAAAATACCTTGAAATCTATCAAAAAAGGTTGGGTATTATTTACAACAGGCAGATTGAAGACCAAATCCGTGTGTCTCCTGCAGTCCCAGGCAGTCATAAAGTAATTGAGAAACCGTCCGCATACAAATTCCCAAATCATGGGCTCCAGAAGCTTGTGTTTTGTTTTATTTACTCCCGACACTGCTGCAGAAAGTGCAACCTTTCCTAACTGCTTCTGCTGTCAAGTGCTTTACCTTCGCCTTCACCCCGTGTTTACCCGGGATGTTATTTTTGCAGCTGCCCAGAACATCATTATCAAAGCAACAGCCAGGCTAAATTATTAAGAAAACGGAACAATTGATGTTTCTATAATACACAGTATTCCCCATCTGAGCTTTGAAATCAATTATGGAACACATTAGGCTCCTCTGTCTTCCCTTGGACCACTTTCAACATCCAGCATTTTATCATCGTTCGTTCCAACTTTATAATTGTCCATTGACTTTGAGCGAGCTCTTTTTAGCCTCAGCTCTTGAGCATGAAGACACTTTCTTGCCTCTGAATGCAAAAAAGCAGCGTGCTTTGTAGGGTTTCCACCCCCTTCCCCATACTCTTCAATTTTTCTTGCAGCTGAATTGGTTATTTTCAAAGAATCTTCAGCAAACTTCTCTCCCATAAACCTCCTTTTCCCTCTTATTCTTAGTCTTTAGAAAAAGAGGCAGATACTATTTTTAGGTTTCTCTTCCTGGCTACGAAGTCTTCAGTTGGAAGCACATCAAAACAAGGAGATGCTCAACTGCTGGACACCTGCTTTTCGAGACTCGGGCAGGATTCTGCATTTCTTGAACCAAATTGCCATAATTACTGAAATTCTTTGCAAAGTTATCACTTCTCTGAAATTCTGGGATGTCCAACTTCGGCGCAATTTCAATATCCTATAAGCAAAGCACCCAAAGTGCCAACTCAGCACTAAGAGCTCCAAGCCCTCATTCCACCTGGATGTCAAGACAAAAAAGCAGTTTGAGCTGAAAACCAGGTTCCAAACCTCTGATACCACCTGTGAAAATTCTGCTTTACCTTTGGTTTCTGCAAAGTGCTAGATAAAAATGACACTCTTGGGCCATAGGAACGTTATGTTTTAAAAGCACCTGACTTTACAAAAATAAAAATACTGCCACGTTCCTAAATATGGCTGCACGTCGCTGATCTCACTGTTTCCATGACAAGATGAAGACAGAAGAAATGATCAGGGATCAGGCAAGAACAACTCCTTTGCTCAGCTGTTAATAGCTGCGACCCTGTACTGCGACAGCACAAAGCACTGCGTAGGGCTTTCCTTATCTCCTTTGATGTCTGCCCCTAATGAAAGCAGATCACTTCTGTCCATCTCCACTGACTCTATGTAACCTCTATTTTCATTTCTCTCGCTGAAAACCTGCAGATTAATCACAGGGAAAAGTAATGCCCTTTTTTAATACAGAAAACAACACAGATAATCTTCCTGAACCTTGACAGAACCCTCAGGGGTTGCTGCTCCAATACAGGCACTTGCCCTGCAAAACGTTTCTTGTGACCCCAATGAATACAAAGAATCAAGAGGTGCCGGTTTCCAGCATCTGTTTGACCTCTCTGCCTCATTTGGCGAGGTATTTAAGCGTGTACCTCGCTCTAAGAGAAACCTTTGGGGACTATTTGTGCATGCTAAGTAACTTACTTAGTGACCGTCGCTCTTTCCACGGTGTAATTCTCCATTCCAAACAAATTAAAGCTGTAAAGCTTTCGGTGGATGACTGAATTTCACCACAGAATGGGGAAGGAACAAAAGAGAGAAGGAAGGGGAAGGTTAAGAGGATTTGTCAGGTCTGCAGGCCTCACGGGGAAGGTTTAGATTAGAGCCCAAAACTGGACTCGTGCGGTGCTGACAGAAAACTGCTGGAGTTTGGAATGAATAGTGTTCAGCTCCCTCAAAAACCACTCCTTTTGCTGGCTGCTGCTGAGAATAAATCCCAGCCACTTGGGTCAGGGCTGGTTTAAAATCATTATCACTCAAGCAGAAAGTCCATTATCCATTCAGACATTTGGCCTACTCTTTTTTCTTTTCTTTTTCCCTTCTTAATACTCCTGCACATCAGATGACTGTATTGACTCATCCTCTTACAAAAATAAACATTCTTGGATGATGAGAGCAGATTTGAAATCAATGCCTTTCTTGACTCACTGCTGCAAATATCCCCATCTTTGGGCTCACGTGGGGTCCTTACTAAACTGAAAAGCAAAACATTTATTAGAAACAAATTGCCTTTATAAGTAATACAGATCCCTGAGATCCTGCAAGGTCCTGCAGAGGGGCCTTTCTTTGCCAATGCCAGTCAAAGCCCTGAACAAGAAAGGTTAGCAGTAGGCTATTTCCTCAGTAAGCTTTCTGAAAACGCTGACAGGACGTGAAAGGGCATGAGCAGAAACAGAGAATGGGCTTATCTGAGGAGAAACGGACACTCGAGTTGCCCCTCTCTCACACCTCTCTGGAGACCCACACCACAGAGGGTAAAAGCAGGTAACGCACAACTTCAGTCCCAGCCCCTTTACAACATGTTGCAGCAAATTAAGCTGGTTAAACTCGGATCTCCATGACTGGAGAGCAGACTCTTCTGTCAAACCTGAAGGCATGGAGCCTCTCCCTTATTCGTTGTCATCTACCCCGTGCTTGAATGCTTGGCTGACACACGAGGGACCAGTAGGATGCTGGAATATGGGATATAGTAGGAGAAGCACGTACCAAATGGAGAATGATGTGGCCACGATGTCCAGTTTCATACTGCAATTTGCAGAGGATTTTGAAAAAAGTACAGGAAAACAGGCAGAAATCCCTGGCAGGCTTGAGAAAACATCCTTCAGCAAGAGACCTGAACACCTCAATCTATATAATCCATCAAAAAAGAAGAGTGACTAGCTTATCGTGTATACATACCTTTGGAGAAAGCAAATAGAAAGCACCAAAGAGGTACCAAAAGAAACAGTGGCTGGCTGTGAAATGCCAGACTCACGCAAACTGGAAGCCAGGGGTTTTTTTCAGTTATTTATCCAGTGAAGGTGGTTAAGCACCGGAACAAACTGCCAAGGTAAGTGGAAGCATCTCTGTCTTTTGGAGCGTTCAAATGAAGACTGAACGACTGCCTGGGCAGCGTGCGTTCGTCGGACGTGAAGTTGTCGGGTTCAGTAACCCCAGGTGAAGTGTACAGCTGCACAGGCAGGAAGCAGGACTAGATGTTCTAACGGTCCCTTTTGGCCTTGGAATTTATTGAGTGCACAGTGTTAATTGTTTCAACAAACGTTGTGTTTTCTGTCCTTTGTCTCCTTTGCCTTTGCGCATTTGAACGAACCATTCCAAATTCAGTTTAGCTGCCCCAACCTCTGAATACAGGTTTCAGACTGAAAAAAAAGCTCAATTGTGATATAATTGAGGAATTACAGGTGTAAATCACTAAGGATATTTCTCTATTATGGTAAGAACTACTGCTAGCTAAAAAAATAATGGTTTCCCTCAGTGATTCTCAGAGTATCTTGACTCATTTGGTAGCAAATGTTTGAAAACTGCAGTCCAAGGAAATTTTCTATGACCAGGATACAAATGCTTCCTATACAGGGATAAAAGTAGATCTAATACGTGCATGTTTAGAACACACCTCTCTTCCCCACACCCCCCAGAACCGCATTCTCTGCAACCCTTCTGTCTGAACAGTACCTTGCTTTTAAAGCTGAGACTCAGCTGAGCTGAGTTCGCGAGAAGGGAAAATAATGTCTGAGAGAAAAGAAAACGTGGATGCAGAATGTCTTCCACACCTTAAAGGTGCCCGAGGGCATCTGCCTACTCCTACACAGTAAAATAGCAGCTGTTTAAAAGTATCAGTCAGCTTTCAAAGTCAGTCAAATAACAGCAGAAATGAGAACGGGGAAACACAGGTCTAAACTCAGGGTCATGCTGGTAAATGAGAATTTAGGCCTTTATATCACAAAAAAAATAAATAAATTCTAGATCATGTGGCCAAGCAGAAAAGGTATACTCAAAAACCTTATTATCTTCAAAGCACTGTATTTTTCATGCCTATCATATGATCCTTTCTTCAACCACCATCTGATTTTTCTCCACTTGGACTTGTCTGCATCAGAGAGCATCTTGCACAAGGGTCAGCAACAGACACAGTCAATCCCAGGAGCGTAGATCCTACAAGATCTGATTTCTGTTTGTTTCAATGAGAACTGGAAGGCGTTCAGTACCCTGTGAAAAGAATTCAGAGCTCTTTAGGGGGGTCTAATGAGCTGTGGATAATTTACAGCATGGGATGTTACTACCACATCAGCTTTTCAGCAGGTACCAGTGCAGCTGCACTGGAGAATGAAAGCAATTCAACCCAGCGAGCTTGCTCCCTTTCTGTATCTCTAGAGACTTCTGTTGAGGATATATGCTGGGAATGAAAAGAAAAAAAAATTCCTTCCTTGATCTTTTTCCACTACTTTACATGCGACAAAACTAAATCTAACACGTGCTCGGAAGGTGGCAGGTAAGAACCAAGACTGCAAGAATTCGATTGTTAATAGCTGCAAAAAAAATACCTACGCTTCTAACCACTGCAAAGCAGCCGTGTTGACAGAGTGCTGGAGAGCTGACAATACCTCGCCAAGCAGGGGGAGGCTCTCAGAACCCAGCAGATGATGAGTTTTAGAACTTTTAATGGATCTCTGTCCACTGTAGTCTGATGGAGCGAACGGCACCGACACCCCCGGGGGAAATGTGCAACTATTTTATATCTCATTTGCAGGAACGAGCACCCAGGAGGTGCTTTCTTCTGACAGAATACATAAGACCTGAATGCATTGCACGAGCTTTCTGTGCTGCTCCGTACAGCAGGGGCTAATATTTTTTTATCCTGCACTGGCCTCATTAAGCTGCCCGGCACAGGATGGAAAAATTAACCCAACAGAAATTTTTTGTTCTGTTTTGTGTACAAAACATCTGCGCAGGGGGAGGCGTTGGCGATTAACAGCAAATAATAAGCTGGGATTAAGACAGGGGGCAAAGCAGGAGGGCTAAAAACGAGCTTACCTAGCGAGGCGCTGGGACTGGAGGAAAGTGTAGTCTGACTTGGTAATGGCAGCAGAAAAAAAGCCTGGTTTGTCCCACTAGAGGAAAGGGTTAAAGGCTGTCTCAGACCTCCGTGGGGTTATGGTTTGTAGGTAAGGCAGCTGAGAGAACAAGAGGTTATTATTAGGTGCTCTGGATAGCAGCACCTCGTTAGCTCAACAGCCAGATGCCTGGCCAACAGTATTCTACCTATGGGCAGGCTCAAGAAATCAAACCCAGGGAACAGAAGATACCAGAGCAGAAGAACTGGAGAGGCTGCAGAGTGCAGGCTGAGCAGAGCCAAACTACAAGGACTCAATCACGGCGGAGGCGGCCGGGAACACCGTTATTCAGTTGCTTGTTCTCACATCAGCCTTACAGATGGTTCCTATTTCTTTAGGACTCCTGTAGGCTCTCAGAGAGTTACTACGTGACCTACCTCTAGGGCACCTGAGAAGAGGGCTCAGTCCCCTTTCTGCTGAAGCTCAGAGTAGCTCCATCCTCGCTCCCATCCCATCACAGCCTGAATATCAACACCGTGCAGGGCACGCAGACCGCGTCCAAACAGGAAGCTAAGACTTCAGTGTCTACAAACCATTCAACAATTGGCCGTGTAGGCAGTGAACTGTTAATTCTGCTTTTTAGCCAAGCTCTGCTGGGTCTGTTGTTACCTCCTCATGTGTCTCATCTGCTTGCAGCGATCTATCTAGCGAGCAGCCGGTTAGTTCTCCAGGGAAGCAGCTCTGTGGTCGTTAGGAAGCAAGGGCAGTGCCAGGCACGCTGGGGCCCGGGTTCTTGACTAGGATTATAATGAAAATTTTATATTTGCCTTAACCCCAAACGAACCTACTTTGCATAGCTAACGAGCTTCTCAAAGCCAGCTCCGAGATTTCTTCACACCGCGTTCCCCCCAAAGAAAGGGCCTTCGCTGTACAGCATCTTTAGAGGATTGCACATCAATATTTTAGCAAAAATGATTAAAATTCCAGAACGTGCTTCCTCAGCCCAAAGGTATCATCTTCACCTAAACAACAGAAATTACAAAAGCTTTCCGAGATGGGAAAGTTTCATCAGTTGGCAAAGCGAGCGTCGAGTCACAATTATTCCAAGGAAAATGTAATGCTGCAAAAATTACCAGAGCCATCCTTTTTATTAACGTTACTTGATAAAATGTGAGCGGGATCACGTTAAAACTATTACATTAATATTCCTTAGAGAGTTGTGCTATAATTTTAGCTTCTCTTTCTCCCTCGCACTCGTTTTGCCCTGTGAGTCAACATAGGAGGATGGCTGGCAATCAGCTCCTGCAATTATCTTTCTCCCTAGATTTGAATTGTTAACTGTAGCTTCCGCTAATAGAACTGCAAATGAATAGTATCCTTTTCACTTGTATTTACTGGATGAACATTATGCTCAATGACTCCTGTGCTCCAGGCATGATGCTAAACAGAGGGCAAAAAGGACAAGTTTTATTTCTATTAGCTCGCCTAATGGCTGCAGGGGAAATAAAGACAGGAGCAAAGAGCAAAGGGCCAGACTAGAACATCCAAGGTGAGCAGATGGCTCACAGAGCCTGCAAACGGATGCCAGAGCTCTCCCTCTTTGAGGAATTCCTGCACATACGCAGCCTGACACTGTCATCTTCTAATGGCAACATCTCCAGAGAACTCCTGGCGAGTCTCTGGCCCCTCTGGGCCAGATTCCACAGTCTCCTGATTTCCCATTGATTTCGTTTCCAGGTTACAAGCACGAGAACTGGAGAATTTGGGTCCTTTGCACCGAAGCCCTTTTGGAAAATGGAATTTAGACTCCAGATTCCATTTTGAGCATTTTGACTTGGTGAGCTTTCTCCGTGGACAAACATGGCAGCTCTCTGCTGGAGGGACTTCAATGAAATGATCTCCTGATCTTTCTAATCTGTTTAAATGCTCACTTCAGAAGCATGAAAGGATGGAAAGGACTACAAAAAAAAGCACCTTCATGCCCTTTCTTGGACGCTCTAGGGACAACATAAAGCCCATTACCCATATACAGCAAAATCCACTGAATCACAGAGGTAAATTCTTGTAAGCATTACTCTTTGCCAGCATTTGAAATTCTTTCAGAACCCAAGACAATCACTGCAGGGAAGCTATTCTAGGCTCACAGTAAAAAAAAAACCCAACCCAACAAACCAAAAAAAAAAAAAGAAAAGAAACTGGCTTTCAAACTAGACATAGTTACAGTACAAAGACTAAGGGGAAGGAGAACATCAGGATGTATTTGATGATGGCACACTGCTTTCAGAACTCAGGTAATTACCTAGCTCTGGAAAATGTTCCCCGGAGAGAGGATTTGAGCCAATGGTACTATAAATCTCTGCAGATCTATAAATTGTGCAGGCTATGAAAGTTCTACACCGGAGCCCAGAGGTGCCCATCCCTCGTCATTGGCTGTGAGATGACAGAGAAATTAAAGAATATGTTAATACAGTTTTAAAAGCCTGGCTCTCACACTACTCATACCGACGCTGGACGAAAAAAATCAACCATGGATATTACACGGCATGTGCAACGTTGCTCCTAGACTTAGAAATTTCAGGTGTTACTTATTTCAGCCTTTTTCTAAATGAAGAGCACTGTTTGAAAATGTCCCTGCGTTGCTTCCTGGCTAAAGTGCTCCCCAGACACTTAAGGCAATAAAGGCTTTTGGATATTTCTACCGACACATCTTCATGGAAGTTCATGGGCTTCTTCTCAAAAGAAGATGGGCTCAGCATAAAGAAATGAAGATGCCTCTCATACAAGTAATATTCTACTTTTCTATAGCTGTAGACACTTAATATGCTTTTGTCTATTTAAAATGTGCTTCAGGACGTCTTCCTAACTGAGGAACACCAAGAAACTCTGTTACTAAAAGCTCCATCTACTGGTTATCAGCAAGTACTCAGCTCAGAAACACCCACGTCCATCTTCCAGCAGTTCAGAAATGATGTCAGAACGTGATTTAATTCTTCTTCCCTTACTTCAGATTTTCCTCGACGCGTCTACAGGCTCCTGTAAGCTGCTCCCCGTGGTAAAACCTCTTGTACATAGTTTGTAAATCGTCAAGGGAAAAGGTGAGTTGAAAATTCCATAGCCACACACGCCTTCTGACAACATTAAAGAAGAAGAGTAAATTTTAAAGGCTGTGAGATTATTCTCATAGCTATTTCTCTAGCAGGTCTCAAACGTGCACACAACGTAACCTCCTGTTTAAATTCCAAACTACGGAGACAACCACCCCAGGACCTAGAAGGCGACACGGGAACGCATCAGCCGTACGCCCAACGTCTCACCCAAGGTTCAAACCACTCCGAATTTTGAAGCAGAACGCTTCAATTCAGCGTTGAATACTTTGCTCATGATTCACTGTGCAGACTCCTGCGTTTTCTTGCCTTGCTCTGTGAACCATCTTGACAGTGGCTGAAAACTCCCAGGGCTTAATGGGTTCAGCTTAGGTCTAAAGAGCAGGTGAACCGCACGCACCTCGTGCCACCCGCTGCAGAGGTCACTACAGATCAACCACTACAGACTCCCCTAAGCCACCCTGGAGGACACTTCAGAACTCTCACTTTGACTGAGGGAACACACTTCTATTTTGCATTTCTTCAGCACCTTTCTCTGCTGTATGACCAGGCATTTTACTGGCAGTAATTAAACTGTCACTCCCTTGTACATCGGACTCCTATGTACACTTATTTTAAAGAGGCAGCTACTGAGGACACACCAGATTATTTATTCAAGGCCATGCAAGGAGCCAAGGATCAAGTCAAAAACCTAAGAATCCTGCCTGATCCATCCACACGTTTCTCATTAATCAGTACCCTTCCTCGTAGCTCCGTTAACACAACTTTTAACCATTTTTGTGCTTCCCAGTGAGTTTCACAAGGCTGTCACATATCCCCAAAACGATCAACACGTAAAACTTCAAAGAAAAATCAGCAAAGGAATAGAATACCAGAAGCCAAAGAGGCATCTTGAAAAATATCTGTATTTTAAGGAATAATTAATAAGGAATGGCATTATTCATTTACGGTGTTGGGAAATCAAGGCTCTGCCTATAAGCTGCAGAGAGCTGTCAGATGTTTCATTACACAGAAGCCATATAAAGCAGATATTACTATTTACTTGTTCTTGTAATACAAGGAAGAAAAGGAACATTCATTGAAACAAATGCAAACTGCAGAAAAATATAATTTTCATTTATTATTTATAAATAATACTAACATCTAAGAAGCAAAAGCCCATGTATCATAAAAGCTACTAGGCAAAATTTTAGTGAGGGAGATTTTTTTTTTTTCTCCAGAGAGTTTATAATCTAAAAAGATTCAGATCAACACGTTCGTAGAAGGGCTTTTTCCAGGCACGCACGACAGATCAGAAGCAGAGCTGGGTACAGAACCTCCCACTTTCTTTCTACTATCCACTAGATTTCCTCAGCGCTTGTATTTGTTATGTTTAAAGTCCTGAAAAACATACCTATTTGTTTGAGCAGAACAAAATGCAGCAGGTTTCCAAAGTCTGTTTAGAATCACTGGATGTTCCTGCCACACAAGTAACATATAATAATCAAATTAAAACTAAATTTTGGGCTGTTGTGCCTACAATTTCTCAGGGAGTAACGAGCATCAGCCTTTATTCTGGAAGGGTTAACAAAAGTTAAAAGGAGCAAAAGGTGGGTGAAGCTCAGTGCTTGGTAGAAGCAAAGTTGAAACACTAGTGAACACAGTTTGAAAACTCTCATTATTAGAAGTGCTGCTCTGAGTATGAGTAAATCACCTTCTACAAGGTGAAAAATCACTTTCTACATTACCAGTTTGAATGGACGAAAGAGAGGAGGTTTCTAAGCTGATAACTAGAAGTTCTAGTCTCTAATTATCTTTCCCGATTCCTTTTTAGCATTCTAAGAGTTCTCAAACATCTCCTCCCTCCCTTCTTCCCTCCCATATGGCTAAAATCCTGTCTGTTTTCTCTCAGGCAGCATAAACATTCTTATAGGACCTGTAGGAGACAATCTGTGGTTTGGTAGAGAAGGAAAAAGGGCTGACATTGAGGCCACAGTTCAATGATACAGCAAATCTTGCTTTAGGGCTTCTAGAAGCAGATGAAACCCACGCGGGCCACATGATGCAAAGCAATGATTTGGGAGAAACTCAGTCTTGTGAGTATAATTCGATTACAAAAAAACCTGATGTTTTCACCACGCGAGTCTTACAGGCTTTCTGCTAGATCAGATCCTGTTTGTCTTTCCTACCCAGTTTGGCCTTGATTGCACCATCAGCGTGTCCTCATTAAAAGGGGCAAATCTACCTGCCTGTCCTTCCGCAGCCAGCAGCGTACGAGGCTGGAACAACTTCATTATCTTTTTCTCTAGCTGGAAAGAAATGTGATGCTCTACCCACATCTGATCAAGATTAAATTGGTCCTACTGGCACTGCACAGATGGAGTATAAACGACTGCACAACCACAGACTGGCCTGGAGACCTAAAAGATTGAAGAAATCCTCTAATTTACTCGACTTCATTCACGTATTACCCTGGAGTAGATAAAGGAAATATTCAAAGTATTATTATTATAACACAACAGTGATCATGAGCTTGATAGAGCTGCACTCCTGAGTTTCAGAACATCTGTCTCTTACTGTACGAGTCCAGGCTTTCTTGATTCTACAGTTTGTTTCTTTAAAAAAAAAACTTCTGTTGTGACTTCTCACATCTATTGAAGCATGGGAAAAAATAAAAATTACTGTTTGAAGATGATCAAAGTTGCCCACCAAGACTACTTCAAATTCTCACAGGCTGTACTGCACATGAATACTTATGAGCACGTTTACTAAAGCTCCAAGGCAAGCGTAATCAGAAATGCCTTCCTGAATCAGGGCCAAAGACTATAATCCCAGGTCTTTGTTTTCCTTTTTTCCAGCAGGGAGAGATGCCCTTGTCTCTCATTAGCTGAGCTGCAGCTAAGTGTTCACCAGAAGGAGAGGCAGGGTTGTTTGTGGGAACTCCGAGCAGAGTTCCAAGGAACACAAGCAGCCTTCCTCCAGCCAGCGCGTACCTTCCGCTGAAATGGTCATTTCAAGATGTAGATTTGCATCATGAAAGCAAGGGTAAAGTTAAAAATGGTTGGAACTGGCCGTGCAAGACACGTGTTAGAGGCCGTGCTGGAAACCAGAAGGGTGCACTCAAGCTGGAGTGTCCTGAACCGAGCTGACACATCATTGCTGTTTTCTCCGTCCTGGCCCGAAAGTCAAAATGTACCCAATTTTCAAGCCTAGCTCCAGCCCCACAGCTCAAAAAGCATGCTATGGACAGATCGTTTACAGCCACCATTGATGATCTAGATCTATTATTCATTAAAAAAAGGCTGGGAAAAAAAATACGCTGAATTTTTAATAATTAAAGAGCCTCTGATGAAACAATTCGGAAATAGATTCTTAGAAGACACAAGAAGGTGAAACCCTACATCTTCCACCAAGTTCTTTTCTAGTTTATGCCAGAACTTGAAAGTCTGGCTGGCTGCATGGATTTCAGAATTTCAAAGCTTCAAAAATACCCATGTCTGAGAAACAAGAGAAACAAAGGAAAGAAAAAGAAACTCTTTCATATGCTAAAATCACCTGCTGATCTATGCACAGTGGAGCCTCCCAGCAGCTCCTGGCAGTGCACTGGGCTAGCCAGTCAATGGCAAATTACCTCTTTCCAGCATAATAAATATATCACACACGCCACAAAAGGGAAGAAAAGGTTTTCTTTTCCGTGTCAAAACGTATTAATCTAATTTTTATTTATATTGCTCTTTCAGCAAGTAGAGGCAAATACTAAAGACCTTGTGATATTTACGTCGGGAATTTTGTTAGAATTATAACTTCTTTCTGTAAGTCTTTTCAGGAAAAATGGTGCTGGCAGGTGACTGAAGCACTGGCTTGTGAGACAGAAAATAACCAGTAATAATGACATTTTTGTATTTCAATCAGCCTGGCTATCTCCAAGTGCTGTAGAAAGGAACTCTGTGAGGTTACCACCAGTGAAAACCGGGGAAATCCGGACAGTGCAATAAGCTCATCGAGCTCACTTATCACACTGAGCAGCTGAAGATAGAAAGCAAATTCCAGCAACCCTAGTGTAGGACTCTGCTGTGTTCAATTCCTACTCCAGTCTGACATGTATCACAGAACCATAGAACGTTCAGGGTTGGAAGGGACCTCTGGAGATCATCAAGTCCAACCCCCCTGCCAGAGCAGGGTCACCCAGGGCAGCCCACACAGGAACAGAGCCAGGCAGGGTTTAGAAGCTATCAGCTCTCTACCTTCAGGGCCTTAAACTAAGTCCATCCTGCTGGAGAAGAAAGGGACTTGTCTCTGACATCACCGATGGCATTTATAGTCCTCCAGGGAATCTGTCTTCCTGAAGTGCCTGTTCCTGGGCACACAGGGTGTGGAGACTTGCAGCTCTTCATCCCATGGTGGATGGGTGTGTGTGTGCACCACGCGGGACAACGGCCGTTGCCCTTTTACCCCATGGGGGCAGTGCTGTCAGAACATACAAGGACATAGTTTCTTCGGGGTGAAACTTAAAAGAGCATGCAGGAGAGGTTGTCCATCGTTTTCCTAAAGGATGATTAGTTATCAATGGGATGGAGAAGACACTTATTGCAACATGAGGAGAAAAAAATGGAAGATGGGAGGCGTACGGACCTGGGGGAGGGAAAACAGCCCAGAAAGTGCTCAGAGACACAAATCCTGGGTTCCTATGTGTTGTTGCTGTGATAAGTTTTGCACCGTCTTGTGCTTTAACGTATTCAGCAGGAAACAAGCAAGTTCCACTTCATGCAGTGCACAGACAGATTTCATTTGGGGCATCTCATATTTTGAAAAATAACACCAACCAACAAGCTCCTTTCAGGGAGTTGGTTGAGCTTTGCAGGCAACTGAAGTTCGTGCAGAAGTTTACCCAGCCCAGGATTCTGGTATTTTACACGTATACCACTTCTTGTGTTCCTAAGACAAGCCCTTAATTAAAAAAATACATCTGTCTGTATCCCAGCAGCATCTCGAGAGCGTGGCTGGGTTTAGGACCCCTCTGTGCTGGGGAGAGCGCAGGAGCGAGCGGGAGTCCTTGAGGTGGCAAAAAGAACCTGTGCAAGCACCAGCTGGGTTCTGCTGGGCAAGTGCTCTCTGCAGGTGGCCCCAGGAATTGGCTGGAAGAGATCCCAAGCGGGCTGCTCTCAGTAGAGGGAAGCGCTGAGATGCAGCATCCGAGCTCTGCCCGCTGGCAGGGGAAGAGCTGCAGGGGACGTGCTGCTGAAGCGGCGGTTCCTCGGCTCCGAACGGCACCTCAAACCTGCCCATCCTCTTCTTTGCTGCCACGACCCTCGTCTTTCCGTTAGCGGCTTCTCAGTCCTCTTTTGAATTGGAGCTAAAGTTCTAGAACGTGCTGAGATAATAAACCCAGGTGTCCTGCTGCCCCTGCTCGTGCTCCTGCGTAGCTCCGTTAAAACGGAGCGTTAGAGCTGTGGGGCTCTGAGGGGTGGAAAGCCCGGATCTTACCTGGGTTATGGAGCACGGTGGGTGTCGGTCACCAGTTATATGGGACCTAGCTCCATGCTGGCAGATGGCTGAAATCTTTACATATCAGAGAGTCACACAATGGTTTGGGTTCAGAGAGACTTGAATGTCTTCCCATGTTGAACCATCCCAGATTTAACTCCAAAGGGAAAACGGGGAGCTTGACGGCCAGATAGGGGAAAACACTCCACAGGTAAGTATATGAATAGGAGTAAAGCATTAAGGCTGGCAGAGTAAGTCACTGACATGAAAGATCTGAATGACCTATTTGCAAAAAAGTGGCAGCTGCCAAGAGAAACACTACCTGCAGTGTTCTGCCCATGAAAAGACATGACAGTGTGAGGTCTCAAATCTATTCCTTTTCAGTGATTCTCTTGTTAGATTTACTCACTTTACAAGTCAAAAAATGGTGATGTTTTAAAATATTTAATTAACTGACTTTGCAAGGAGTACAGTTCTTTACATAAAACACAGACAAATCTGGACACCCTCCATGATTCTTCTTTGTAACTGATTAAAACTAATTTCAAAATGTCTAATGAATTTAAGTTTACTTTCAAGTAAGGGCATATGATTTATATGGTCAGAATAGATGATTTATAAGCATTCCACCACAGGGTTTAAATAAATCTTCCATATCCTTTGCATAGGTATTTTAAAGATTAAAACAGTTAGGAAAAGCTTTCCCTATAAGAGAAGATTGCACTTGAAATTTGGGCTGCATATAAACCACAGATTTTTTTTTGAGAGAAATGAAATAGCTGTAGTTGGGTAATAATGACACAGAATTTAGCAGTCATTTAAGAGCTCTTTCATACTATTACATCTCATCTTTGAAAGAAAAAATTGCATGTCAGTGACTGACAGAGGTTATAATGCTTAAGCTTAAGGGGAAATGAGATGATAGGGCTCTTATATTCACTCTTAAGTGTCTTGACATAAGTATTAAAAGGTTGCTTATTTAGCCCAGATCGATAATAAAATGGAATGTGTAGCCAAGGTTGGTGAAAAATCATGCTGAATTATTCTGTAGACTAGTCTGACCCTGAGGAAATTATGTATTCATTGCTGTACATTAATTTGTATCCACCACAATGTTCTTTTTTCTCGCCATCCCTCTTACCTCATCCAGATTCATATTTTTGAAAATAACCTCTACTATCAATTAGCAGGAAAATCCTAGGTAAGAATAAAAATAAATCGTTAAAGGCTCAGGACAAAGCACTGCGGGTACACCACATCCATCCTTTTATTTTAAACGAGATGGTGTGAAGCACTCACCAAATCCGAGTCTGCACCCTCTCACTAGCAGTTCAATTGACGGCACTCGCTTTCCTGTGAGAACTTCCTCTGAGAGGGTTTTAAAGGCTGTGCTCAGTGGAGATCTATGACAGGTAGTGAGACTGATTTGTGTATTAATTTACTTTGACCCCTAATTTCAAAGCACCATAGCAACTTTCAGTTTTTCTTTTAGGTCAGGTCTCAGTGGTTTTAGAACTTGCTGATCCTTGGTTTATTGCTGTGTATAGCTCTCTTCTGGTTCATTGGTTTGTACTGGTGGCAATTTTGAAGCTATTTAATGTTTTAGTTGTATCTTTCAGTTAGAAATTCATAGCTATCTTCAGGGGGCATTCAAGTGATCTCTGGTTTTATATTAACTGATGTTATCTTTTATGTTCCAAAGAGTTGTAAAAATTTGCTTCTTAAATGCTAGAAGACAAGTGTCAAATCTGAGTCAGCATGAAAGCAGGAACTTTACCACTGCTGTTATATCTTCCTTACTCAGACCTCTCTTTTTGAAGGAAAGTACAACTTCTATCTGGAACAATTAGAGCCTATTCTGCTTTGATATGTTTCTAAGCTCTGTGGATATGGGTATTGATTTCTGCACTGAAAAAAAGGAGAAAAAGCTTCTCGCACAGTCTTGTTCTTTGCCATTGTGCCTAAGTGTAAAACCAGTTAAAGAAGGAAATAATACTGCTGCCCTCGTGGCAGGTCAATACTTGTGCCTTGCAAGGTTGTTTCTCTCAGGATGAGCAAGCAGCAATCTGAGCCAGGCATCCGACTGGTATTATTGGGCCTCTAGGAAATCCTGTATATGAATGCACATACATTACCTGAAACTATTCTATTGACTTCGCAGGAAACTGGATCATACTGGAAAGAAATAGCTCATTAGTATGAAATCTTACACTTAACCTTTTAAATAATCAATATTTTTAAAGGCCAGGAAAAGCAAACCAGCTGTGTTGTTTGTTTTGTTGTGGATTTGTTTTGGTTTTGATAGTTTTGTTTTTTGTTCATTATTTTTTTCACAATTTGCACCAACAAACCACTTTTCACATCACTGGCAAAGTATCTTTATAATTCTAGATCCCGTCTTCCCTTAGGAAGCAAAGCAGTTCTGCAATGTACAAGGCAGAGGGAACATCCTTAGAGAAGCAGAAATAAAGAACTGTCAACATCCTTCCTCAGCTCCACAGACTGGCCCTGGCATGCTTCCAAGCCTGCCAAGTCTTTAGAAACATTGGGCACCCTCCAGTGAGACCAAGCAGGTATATGAATGCAGGACATGTTTGTGTTAAAATATAATTTCAGATGCATCCATAGTAGTATTTGTTTCTGATCAGAACTGCTCTTTTAAAGTTATTTTTTTCTGTCCTGTGTGATGATCTTTTAGAAAATTAATGGGATTTTTTTTAAAATGAAGCAATAGAACAATGTTGTCCAGGAGCATTCCTGGTTACCATTTTATTACAGCTGCAAACAGGCATTTTATAGTCAGCAAGGTGGAATTTCTTTCTTCCTCACTGTAATGTTGTTTTTTTGTTTTTAAATGGTTTGGATCTTTTGATGGTAGAGCATGGACAAACTGAGGTTTAATCAGTGTATGTAGACTCAGTGGTTCAGAATAGAAAGTTGCGTGTCTGCAGTTTACTACTTCTGCTTTCAAAACAAAGTTCACTGGGGAGTAGGTGCAGGAATGTGTCATAAAAATTGCATGTGCTGATGAATTAGAAAATGGATGTACACGAGTGGGTTTGTGTTTAGGGGAAAAATGAAGATGAGAGACAGGAGGCAGGGAAGAAACAGCTTGGGATTTCTGCATGGTATGATGTGAAGGCACAGAAAGAGTTAATCACACAGTAGTTCAGTAAGTCAACTATTCTGTCTTTCTCCTATCTTCCTGGATTTTGCTTATGTTGAGTTGGCTACTTATCCCTGTTATTGCTACTTGCATACTCCTATGGGGTGGAGGCATTTGTCCTTTTGTATTTATTTCTATTTATTTTCTTCCTGCCCTTATTTTTCATATTGACACATTCAGGACTTGATCATGTCAGGGCATTGGCAATATTCTCTGCTCTAGGTGTTAGTGGGACTGACTGAAAGGGAGAAGGGGAACCACTAAATTAAATACTAAAAAAGAGCCATCAGTGTTTGATCTCCTATTAAATATTTTGCCACTTGTGCTAGCAAAACGGCCCAGACAGTGTCACGTGGGCCCCAGGAGATGCTATATGGGCCCAGACAGTGTCATGTGAGCCCCTGGAGGTGCTATATGGGCCCAGATAGTGTCATATGGGCCCTGAGCAATGCTATATGAGCTTAGGCAGTATCATATGGGCCCCAGGAGGTGCTATATGGGCCCAGACAGTGTCACGTGGGCCCCAGGGGGTGCTATATGGGCCCAGACAGGGTCACGGGGGCCCCAAACTAAATACTGCCAGCTTTAAAGGCTTCAAAAACAGCAAGCTGGTTTTATCTTCTGCAAGACATCCTCGCTTCTTCTGAATCCTGCTATTTGCAATTAGTTGACAAGAGGTTACCTAACCATATCTGTATGTCACTGAAAATGGGCTGAATGTATCTGTCAGATATAACACAGAAATCTATTCAAAATTCTCCATCATATCCTTTATGCTAATACCTTCTCTGTTCTTATCAAAAAAACAACGCACAGCAGGAAGTGAATATTGTTGGTAAAATTTTTACAAGGCAGAGTGCTGTAGTTTGCAGCCATCTCTTGTGAAGAGGTGCACACCTCTCCACTCAGCACTTCAGAAAGATGGCAAGAGCAGACCAGCTGCCTACTCACACAATCACAGAGTGTCAGGGGTTGAAGGACCTAGAAGATCATCCAGTCCAACCCCCCTGCCAGAGCAGGGTCACTAGACCTCACCCCTGGGTGTCCTGCTCTCTATAAGGGTACATATCACACCTGGGGCCCAGCTCTATAGAGGGGCTGTTTAACCTGTGGATGTATAGGGGCTCTATATGAAGCCCCGGGCATCCTGCCCCCTGGAAGGACACGGATGCCATCCTGCTGGCCAGCTCCGGAGGGGCACATATAGGCTGGATTTGGGAAGCTTATATAGCCCGTATATAGTCCCCAGCTCTATATACAGGGAAACAAGTTTCCATTATTTTGGGTTTAAATGTCTTTCGTATGTTCTCCACCTGCCTGTGGTGTGACAGTGCCTTTCTGCTGGGCTATCAGAGTTGTCTAAAGGGGTTCATGTTTAAATACCACCAAAGTTCTATAGCAGCAGGATACCTCTTCCATGTATCTCTTTTCAAGTGCCATTTTTTTCTGGAAAACATTGCTCTCAGATAGCATTATGTTTTATTTCACTACAGAAAAAAGCATATTGTCCAAGAAGATCTCAAAACAAAGAGCAGTGCTGCTTTGACACCAAAATCCCCTCTTGAATCCTGGAGAGTTTCATGGTTCTTATCACAAGTTGCACAGTTGCCTCAGCCTTGAGAGATGCTTCTGTGAATCATGTGCTGTCTGGAGGAGACTGTATGCTGGGGTGGTTTTACCTCCTGTAGGTACTTTGAAGTGTTGGCTGAAGTAGGAATGCTCAAGGCCCCACGAGAGGTGCAGATGAGCACAGCTGAGACACCAAACTGCATGCAGAACAGCAAGCTGCCCCAGGGATGTTCCTGAGGGGTCAGCACCCTCCTGAAGCTCACATTAAGGAGAGCAGGAGCAGCTCACCCTGCTCCGGGTCAAAGCGCCTGCCGTGGCACCTGCAGAACAGAGAGCTGCTTACAGAACAGCCTGCTCTGCAGCTCCAAAAAAAACAATAAAACTTATTCCAATAATTTCAAACAGTTGTAAAACAGTGATAAGAATGGAGGTGACTTTATAATATATGGTATTGCTGTGTGATTTTTTTTCTGGTGGTGGAGGTTTTTGTTTGTTTCAGCTCCTCGTTAAAAGTTCTGCACCAGTAGTCCTAGCTTCCTCATTTCCATATTTTTCCAGTAACAGCTTTTCAGCTATGGGGTGATGAAATGTGGACACTGAACAGGAACTGGGTTGTAAATATTCACTAGTTAACTTAAATGCATAGAAACTAAGAATAAAATATGTGTCTAGTCATGTAAAGTGCCATCCCTGATTCCAAGAGCAGTTGAACTCCCTCTTGAGGAGTGCAGTGGCCCATCACATTGATGAGCTTCAGTTTCTTTACACCCAGTATTTCCACCTCTTATCAGCCTGCATAAAGAGAAAACTCTGAGAGCTGGGATATTGTTTGTATAACAGCAGAGAATTAAAGAGACATTGTCTCAGAAGCTCAGCCCTTTGAAGGGCTCTTTTCAGCCTGAATTTATTCACTGCAAGTTCTGCTTTCACTGTGCTACCAATGCTGTCCTTCAACTTTGATAATTCTTCTTTCTTGTGATGTTCACCATCTGATGTGCTGTCTCATGTCCCCCTGATCCCCTGGTCTTCATTTTGGAAAAGGAAGCCAGTTAATTTCTTTTAGTATAATGGGATTTCCATTTCTGAGCATTGGCCCGGCCAGCGGAACTTTACTCCCCACCACTGGCCATTGGAGACAGTCAAACTTCTGCTTTCTGAAGCTGGCACGTTGGTGCTGCCCTCCTGCAGTTTTCCCAAACCAGCCTATGGTAGCAGGCAGGCAGAAATGGGTCCCTGGCACTGTCTTCCTCTGCTGTTTAGCCAGAGCACATCATGGGATGCTCATGTCTGCCCTAGCGCTGCATCCTTCTCCTGGGGAGCCACTGGGGAGAAAGCAGAAGGCTTTTAACGGGTTTTACCTGCTGTTCTTGAGTGGATCTAAACCCGTCCCTCAGGAGCTCCAGCGCTGCAGAAGGGTCCACGAACTTACGACGTGTCCCCAGCATTAAAGCAAACAGGCACTGCAGCTCCTGCATGAATGCGACGTTTCTTTTTCCCTGTGTTGCAAAAAGAAGAAAAGCCAAATCCTTCCCATAACTCCAAACTGCAGCAGAGTTTTTTTGTTTCCTGCTCAACACACTTCATTATATCTTATTCTCTGCACTGACTGAGGTTCTCTTCTGTGCTTCTAATTGATGAGCCTCAGCTTTGCACCCCAGGATGACACACTGGCTGTTGCTCCTTGGTTTTACTTGATTCTTATATCCAAAGACATCACCTTATGGCATTGATGCCATGTGCTGGAATAGTACAGTTATGTGAAGGCTTCCATAGTTATTACTGATTGACCCCCAGCTCTGAGAAATGTTTGACTTAAATCCTCTCTGCTTCTTCCCATCACGAGAATATGGGAGGGAGTGGCAGAATTCTGCTTGTGAGTCCAAATCCAGAACAGCCAGGTACCAGGTTTTAAAAGAGCTAGGGGTCGTTAAGCGTGTGTGTGGGTTGTTCACAATCACCTCGGGGAAGTTACTTAGAGCACCATTTTGTTGTTGCTGTTCCTATGGAAAAGGCAGAGTAGGTGCACATTTTTACTTTTTCATGTCAGTAATTAATTTTTAAAGTCTCGTAGGTCCATACACTTAAAAGTACAGATTGCCTTCTTCAGTCATACCAGTGTTAACTGACTTACCTTTTCTGAATGTAATTTGTGCCTCAGGGCTCAGAAGCCTGAAAAAAAGTTTTCCATCAGGAAGGTGGAGTTAAAGAACTTAATACATTTTGTGTAATGTGAACAATTAAAACCAATCAAAGGGAAAAAAAACCTTTACATCCATTATTTTTTAAGATAAATTCACATTCTGTGATGGACTTTCCTGACTCTCCTATTCTTTTTTAGATCATTTACCTAACACTTGGATCTCTTTTTAAACAAAACCTTTCTTGCACTATAAATATACTGATATTCTGGGAGAGAATGTATGATTGGGAAATCACAGAACTTCAGAAGTTTGCAGATTGTTTTGCAAAATTTCAAAACCCGGGCCTCCCGCCGCCACGGGGACCGGTGCCGGGACGGGGACCGGGGCGGGCATGGTGGTGGGTGCTGGGGGAAGGGGTGGGGGGGGAGGTTGGCACTTGGGAGGGGGTCCACCCCTTGGGTCCCCTGTGCCCTGTAGGGTCCCCCCCTGGACCCTCCTCATTCCCACACAGCTCCCCCGGTCCCCACCGGTAACCTCTGCGTGGCCCTCCCCCTACAGCCCCTAGAAAGCCTGCTGATACAGGAGGGGCTGAAGACTGAGCGATTACAGGCAGTGTAAGCTGGGCCTTTTCCTCCAGGGAAAGTCACAGCTGATTGAAAACAACAGCAGCGTTTTACATGACAAAGCAAAAGCTTTTCCCCTTCATTTTCCAAACACACTTTTGAGGAAAGTGAATTTGATTTAGAAAAAGATTTTTGTTCCCCCCAAACTCATTACAATTTCTGTTTGCAGTCAGTTACCCAAAGGGGCTCAGAAATTGTTGGTGCTGAGGGTGTCAGAGCCTGTCCAGGCTGCCCCATCCCTGGCACCATCCCAGGGGAGGCTGGGGGGGCTCTGAGCACCCTGCTCTGGGTGCAGATCTCCCTACAGGGGCTTGGACAGCCTGGAAAGATCCCTTCCCACCCAAAGCTGTCTCCGATTCAGAGCTGCATCCAGAACAGACAGCCAGTCAGAATTTGGACCAACACTGTCCCCATGACAGCAACTGGTGACTATGGGAATTAGGTGTATCCACATCCCTCAGGCAGTAATTCCAAGCTTCTGTTCACAGCTTGTTTCCTTGGGATCCTATGCTCCTCAAGCTGAGTTCTCTTAGCAATACCAATTTGGGAGCTGCCCTCCTCATTGCTACCATTAGGCCTATATGCAGTGCTGAAAATAAAAACTCTACAGATTTGATTGCTTCATTTTCTTGCCTAAAGCACAACTTTGAAGTTGCATCTCACTTTGGCCTCAGGAGAGGCTTCTTTTTCCTCATCTCACTCTCTGTGGATCATTGTCTCAGCACAAACCCCAGTGGAGGGGTCAATAAACTGCCATGTTCTGTGGCTGAGCTGCTGAGCTGGGCTGGGCTCCTGGGCTGGAGGCAGCTCCTGGCAGTTGGCAGTGTTGCCCAAAGACAGCTCTGCCCAGGAGCAGCTGCTCTGCCAAGCCAGATAATAACTTCATCAGGCTTCTGTCATCCTATAATTTAAAGAGGAACGGACCAGTCTGGTCTCCCTCATCACTGAGAAGCCTAACCTCCTACTGTGTAGGGGAGCAGATTAAAGCACCTGAAAATACAGAATTTTGGTAAGAAGTAACCCTTTTTTCAGGGATAGTGATATATGTCTTAATTTACATGGTTGCATAGACCAGTGTAAGGGAAATTGAAACATTACCTAATGTAAAAAAACTTAATATGGACTAGTGTCTTTTCTTGACTCCTGTTTTTTTACTGTCTTGGAAGTGATGTGTAATTATACTGCTTCATCTTACATTAGACACAACACAAGGTTTAATTTCCAAAAGGCAATAACATTCAGCTGGGGCTATGAACAGTCTCCTTCCCCTAGGCTACACTGCTCAATGGAAGTTTGCTCCATTGATGATAACACCAATGATTTGTACTTAATTAGCTGGAAGTTCTTGCACCACTGAGTATTCACCTCTCCAAAAATGTATTTTCCTTCATTCCTTGGGAGATGTTTCACAGTCTAGTAGACCTTAGTGTTGAGATGTTTTTTCCAATGCTCAGTTCTCCTTTCTGCATCTCACCCCACCACGCACAGCTAAGTCCTCTACATCATATTTAGTTTTGTTTCCTGCTACTTCTGCCAAGGCTTTAGGTTAGGAGATAAGATTATTCCTTTAAATATTCACTGTAGCTGTGTTTTTATATTTAGGTTTCTGTAACAATTAATGAAATATGAAGTTAATATTTAATAGAATAATGATCTGAAGTAACATGCTAGTGAAAATCATCATGCTCTAAACAGAGCAGAACATTCAGTAGTACAACTGTACTGACTTGCATCAGTAAAACACAATAATTGTTTTAAATAGAACTCGGTGAGTTACCTCCCAAAGAGAATATGCTGAATTGAATGAGGACAGGAAGCAAATTATCCTCTACACCTTGGAAGTTAATATTGCTTCAAATAAATTACAGTGCAGGCAAAGTTGGAGGTACATAGCACCCAGATGTGCCATTTTGGCAGGGAATTGACAGAGGCATTGCTCTAACAATTCCAAATTTACTTCAGTTCTCTAAGTTTAAGCTTATTTGAGGTGAGTTCATTTTTCCTCCTAGCTGAGTTATATACACATGGCTAAGCCCTTGGGGTGAATTAATAATTCCATTTATTAGCACCACATTACATGCTAATCACTTTTCCTAGCGTATTCTATCAAAATGATATTGCTGAGAATATCTAATAATAAAGACATTTTATTCTACTTGCTGCTTTCATTCCTAGATACTGCCAGCACTGAATGTTCCTTGCAGTTTCCAGACAGAGATTACGTCTGGTGGGACATCTTCATGAAAATCTGTGTCTTTGTCTTTGCGCAGGTCTTTGTATAAATCAAGAAGTTTGTATAGATAAGGGTCAAACTGTAGAATAAAATATTTCATTGACTACCAAGTGCTGAATTTAAGTGTTGCCCATTCCAAGGGCCAATTTAAACAAGACAGAATTAAGTTGAGAAGTTTCAATTTCTAGCATTGCTTGCTATAGCATAATAAATGATGTGGCTGTAAACCAAGGAAGGTGACTGGAAGAGTGTTTTGTTTATACTAAGTTAGGACTATTTCCAGCGCAGGAACCCACAGAATCTGGATCAACATCTTCCCTGCCTTGGAAGTGAAGGAAAACAGTTGTCTTTCATTTGTTACTTTTACTTGAATCCTCCTCTGCACAGTATGTTAAATACATAACACATGCTGTTTAATAGGCCGGAACCTTATGTTTCCTTAGTTTGAGAAGAAATAAAATTCCTTTGCAAACCCAGTCTAACACCTGTTGTTCACCATAATGAACTCCATTGATTTTCATATAGTTGCTCCTGAAAGTTGCAAAGTTTGTTTAATCTCATCACCAGAACCCTGTCTCACAAGTGACCTCTTTCAAAATATTGAATGTGCAGCTCATGGGAAATATTATTTGAGATTACTTAGGTATTTTATAAATAAACTCTCTGATCTACTTCAGTGTCCACTTTCATTGGACGTTAGAGAATTGATATTCAATTAGCTTATTTACCAGACCCAGGACCACAGGTTCCCTCCTGACACACACAGGAGAGAAATGGTGTGGGGATATAAAGCCTGTGAACTATTCAAAAGGTAAGTTTTGGTCAAACCTGTGCTCTTTGGGTAATTCAAAGCTTGCCATGCCCAAAATGTTCATGTTCAATGCTTGGAAACCACGAAGATGTTTGAACACAGTGAAGATTTTGTATCATAGAAATATTTTCAACAAGTCCCCATAACAAGCAAATCACAGGTTGGAAAAGACCAATAAATCAGATGGAAGTAGTGGCAAAACTCATCCTGTTTGCCTGCAGCTAATATTTTTACTGCAACTACTTTCCCTCTTTGGGGTTCCTTTCCTAAAAAAACTATGACCCAGATCATTGTGTAGAAATTACAGAAGAGTTTATCTTCCCATGGGGCATTTAGACACTTCCACAGTGTTTATTTACTGTGTCCTTCTTTATCTTCTGTCAACTGGGCATCAAAGAAGCTGGGATTGAAAGTTGTTAAGAGGTGCAAATGGTCATGGGCTCTGGAGATGGGGATCTCAGTGTATGTCTGATACATTCTGTACACTGACTGTCTGAATTCACTTGTAAAAGAGCAAAAAGGGGATAAAATTCTCTTTCTTTATTCCTTTCTACGAAGTTTTCACGACATAATTACATTGTAAGTGCTAGTGAATGTGCCAAACTGTGATGGAAATGGAGTTGCAGTGAACCACACCACAAGGGCTCCTGACTCATAAGAAGGTGGAATACCCGAGAGGAAAGCAATGATCCCAGAGCAACTGCATCCCATTATATGTCAGACGTGTCTTTGATTGCACAAGCCTGTAATTAGTGACAGAGAATTGTGCTGTTTCTGAAGAAAGAAGAGGAAACAAAAATAATTGTTCCCTGCGTTGGTGAGCATCAGGATCGGTGGATAATGCTCAGCTTCAAGGAGGGTGGTTCCACTGGCATTGCCATCCTTGCGGGTAACCTTCCATCCCTTGAACCAGGGCATCTGCAACAACAAGTAGCCCAGACCCAAGTTTAAGTTATCTGCCAATTTCAAGGGCACAAGGCTAGGAAAGAGCAGGTGGCCTATCCTAGAATAATAAAACATTATCTTTGTTTACTAAAGCAAAAGAATTTATGAAGCACTAAGGTTTCTTTTTTACCTCAGAACTTCCATATTTCTATTACCATTATATTGCCATCCTTTTAAAATTCTTGAATTTTGAAATTGTCTTTAATATTTTTTTTTCATATAAGAAACATTTTTAAACTTTCCTTACATTTCAAAAATGTTGGAACTTTTTTAGTACTGTTAGGTTGAAGTCTTGTACTTAAGTGGAAATAACTGCTTATTGAGACACGTTTTAAGATTTTGGGGCTTTTAAAATCCAAGTTCTGCTAGTGAAAAAAAAAAGCTAGTGAGGAGAGATTAAATATACAAAAAATTAAGTCGCATAGTTCTTTTTTCTTTCTCTTCAAACAAAGGAAAATTTGGCTGGAAGAGTGTGGCCATACACACACAGTTCTCCACATATGTGGACAAGTGGAAAGCAATTCAGCAATAGCATTTCAGGGCTGTCTTTAAGACACGTACAGTGCATTTCTTAAGTCCCAAATATATTTACACATAAAGCTGAAATAGTCTTATCCTCCTGTAACTATCCCTTGTTTCCTTGATGTGATATTATGACACTGATGTTTCTTGTGAAAGGTTTTATCACCCTGACCATAGAAGTTTCACCACAGTGAAATTTCTGTTTTCTTTTGTCTATGTTGCTCTATTGTATTCAGTGATTTGCATCTCTGGATGTTACACTTTCTTAGATAGGATGCATGCACTTTTAGCATCAGTCCTGATAGAAAATTTATCTTCACTCTTCCAGGAAACAAATAAAATGAATGCTCTTCGAAGAGATGTTAACCAACATGACAAAATTCACATATTAGGAAGTTACACCCTTTTCTATATAATGTGGGTTTTTTCATTATAAATTTCATCATACATTCAATTTTATTCTTTTTTGAACGTAGGTGTGGGTGTGTGTTTACATGTCTTCCTCAATTACTACTACTAGGTAGGTGCATTCGACATAAAGAAAAGAAAAAAAGGAAAAGAAAAAAGAAAGGAAAGGAAAAAGAGAGAGAAAGGGGGTTAATGTGAGTAGAGACATGTCAGCATCATCTCACAGCCCTGGGTGGAAGTTGTCTCTCTGCACTGGCTCTTCTCAAGCTAGACAAGGTGCTAAGAAAGAAACTACTTAATCTTACCCCAAACCCCTTCCCTAGCCCCTGGCAAAGAAGTCAGCTTATGGGGCGCCTGCTCAGCGCTTCCCCTGCTACTTTGATTATCACTGCTACTTCACTGTGATCCCTTAGAAGAGAGTTACTCTTCTTTCAACATTACATCAAAAAAAAATTGTAATAATACAAAACAAACAAACAAACAAATAAAAAAGCTTTCCCTCGATTCTCCATAATGCTTTTGAGATAAACTAGCATTAAAAAAAAAATTTTTTTTACTAATATTAAGGAAGAAAAGGAGGGAAATAAAAAATGTAGCTGCTCTGTTGTGCAAGTGAAAAGTTCTGTATTTTTAGATGGTATAAGAAATTTCAAATTCTTTCATTAAAGCAATGTAGTGGTGTGGCATAGGTGTTTATGTGCAACTCTGCCAACTCTCAAGCTTACATCTAAGTATTTTCTGATTGAAACCCGTAAGACAGTAATGAAATTCTTTCCTTTCAAGGTGCCACAAAAATTTGGCGCATTACAAACGTAAGGACAAAAATACAAAGCAGCTGGAGGATATGCATAACAGCAATGACTGGGGTGAGGGGTAGGACTCTTTCTCCAAAGGGAAGCTTGGATGAATCCTTGTTTCCATGCCATATGCCTGCGATCTTGAAAGAGACATGGAGTGAATATATCTGTCAAAGCATTCATGTTTTTTCACTTGAGGAATTTGAGGTTTAATCCTTCTCCTTGCATAGTGAATAGCAATGTACATATTGATACTTCAGGGAGCACTACTGCATTACCAAGTACCAACCAATGTCTGTTAACAGACCTTGACTTCTTAACCACCAACCTAATAATCTTCTCCATAAATACCCAAATGTATGCACTGTTTATTACTTAGGGTAGTTGTTCCATTTAACGTACTTGTCAGTGAAGAAGAAAAATATCAATGCTATCCCACACAAAAGACAATCCTCTGAGTGATGCAATTTTAGATTAATGCTGAAGTTAGAATCAAAAAATACTCCATGCATTTTTATTTGCATAATTCACACTAACGCCTCCAGCTCTAACTTGATCTCTGCAGACACTACTAGCAAGACAGAGAACTCCTTTAGGAGTTAGGAAATAGTTTGTTGTCTCAGGCACAGTGCTCCCTCAAAGACAAATAAGCTTCCAGATTAGTCCAGTCCAGATCAGTGTGAATAAGGATGCAAACTTCACAACCTAAAGTGTCTTTTGGGGGCTAAAAGAAAAGTCAGTGCCTTCAAATTTGATCCCTGCTTCAATTAGCAGTTGTTCCCCGGGTTGCATGAAGCCTAGTTTTCTTCAACAGCCTGTTATCTCAGGGTTATTTGTAAACAAAGCCCTGGATTTTAAACTCCTCATGGATTTTGAGATGACAAAAGGTGTTGTTTACCTTCTTAACCTGTGTGTACAGCCATACACCCACCCACACCCCCTTCTGCATGGGGTCAGTGCATAAACCCAGGTATGTCTATAAAGTGAGGAGATGCACTGTGCCAGAGGCCACTGACATGGAAGCCAATGGCAAAACAACAAAAAAGAAATTAAGATTCCCTCAATTTAATGGAAGGAAATAAAAGTTGTTTCAGAACAACATATATTTTGTCTCAGAAAGTCCTGGAAAGAACTTTATTTTGAGCAGGCATTTGTACCTACCAGCAATGTGGCAGTGTCAGGGGAGCAAAAACATATTCATCAATGACCTGGATGAAAGTACAGAGTGTACCCTAAGTGAGTTTGCTGATGACACAAAAACTGGCTGACACACCAGAAGTCTGTGCTGCTATTCAGCAAGATCTGGACAGGCTGGAGAGTTGGGCTGAGAGAAACTTTATGAAATTCAACAAGGACAAGTGTAGGGTACTGCACTTAGGGAGGAATAACCTCATGTATCAGTACAGGTTAGGGGTTGACCTGAAAGAAATAATGAACACAATGATCTGTGAAAATTCTACAGCAGAGCAAAGCACTCCATAACTAAGACAAAGCTTGATGAAGCACATTTTAGGAACATGCAGTTCAAAAGTACAGCCACCACAGTGAAGACACACTAGGTAAAATGTACATAAAAAATAACAGGCAGAGAAACAAAATCCTTCAGGGAGTTCTGTCTCTCTTTTAGCAGTTATTTTTTGTAACCTGAAGCTAACACATGGTGAAGCAGAATTGTGCCCTCAGAATTTCTCTGCCGATTTACTTTAAATGTGCTAAAGCCCCACAACGGCAGACTGAGAAAGTGCTAAAGCCCCACAAGAGCAGACTGAGAAAGTGCTAAAGCCCCACAAGAGCAGACTGAGTCCTTTGAAAAGGTGAACTGAAAAAGCAGTGGGATTTCATCAGATGTCTCCCCTGTGCACTCCACACCAAAGCCGAATGTGACCATTCTATACTCTTGGTTGAATTCTGCCTTCCAACTCTTTTTCCTAACTCATTAGTTTATCTTAGGCCCTCAAGTACTGGCATTGCTGGAGCTCCTACTGAATTTGTCATGGGTGCTCAACAGCTTGAAAATCCAGAATTGGTTTCTGAGGAACTGACCCACTGGTGGGCAAAAGCAATAAATGCTCAAAATGCACATGCTGTGTTTAGTGATATGTTCAACAGTCTTTGATAAATAAAGTATTTGAATGTTGATTAACTCAACATGATAATGAATAGAACTATATGTTAATCATGGTGTAATCAATTATTGAACAATATTACTAAAATCCTGCTCAATCATGAAAGTATATGACAAAAGGTCTTATTTCTATCCTTTCCATTAAAATTGATAGGTAGCCAAGAATTCTTTAGAATAAATTCTTTGCATGCTAACATACACTTCCATTTTAAGAAAAAGGCTTCAAACACCATTATTTCACATTTTACATTCTTCAAAAAATACAAATTCATATTTACTCTTTTTTTTTTTTTTCTTTTGAGTTTTGGAGATGCTCTTCCTTTGGAAGTACTGTACCTGTAACTAACATCTTCACGCTGCTCAATGTAAGCACATTGTTCCCATGGTTCAGAGTTAAATTAATTCCTTTACTATCGCACACACATTCGTCAGAAACTGGGGTTCTGCTCCTTTGTCAGAACCTATCCTATTGTTTAACAAATAGATCATTGGAAATTAACTGCCTAAATCAGCAATTATATTTTCAACTTCAAATAATAATCTCTAATATCCAATAAATTTTCATTTTTTTCCCATTCCCTCTGATATGTTACATATTTTATCCTGCAGAGGGTGCAGTACACAAGAGTGTAAGTGTGTATTCGAGGAAAAAGCAGACACTAGACCAGAAAAATCTGTATGGACCATTAGAGAAAAGACAAAGTCTAAGTAAAAAAAAAAAAACTTTTATGTTTTTTTTTTTCCTCCAAAGTGAGCCCAAAGTGTGTTGTTAGTACAGATTTCATCCCACACCTTCCGAAGTATTTTTTGCAATCTGAAAAGGCTTTTTTTCTTTTCTTTTGTTCTCTCAAAGTGCAGCTAATGTTGATTACAATCTACACAGTCCGTAGTTATTTTAACTCCTATGTGTTGTGAAAATAAAGCAGCAGGATAGAGATAACTTGTTAGCTAGTAATAGCCCTCTGGGCTCTTTGTCCTGGGAGCTTTGGGTCTTTACAAGGGGGTAACTGAGTTATTGTCTAGTTGTATATGAATATATGTATTTTTGTATGTCTATTACCATTTACATTTAGCTTGCTTTCATAAAGAATAACTTCATTTCATTTCCAAATTCTGAATGGTGTGGTAATTTACACTTGGTGGTAAATTCCACAATATAGAATGTGTTCACTTAAAACTGAGGAGGTTTGTCTGTCCTAAGGGATAGATCTGACTTTGACACTAATGACCTTCTGGCCTATATTGCCCATAACTGTTTACTTAATTCTTACAATCACATTATTCTTCTACAGGTCCATTAAAGTAAAAAAACTCAGTGCACCATCAGCAGAAAGATTATTTGTGATGTCAGGGAAATCAATGCAAGATGCCTGCTAGCAGATTAACCCTTCCAACCCCTAACATTCTGTGATTCTGTGAATCTGTGAATCCCAGTTATGTTGAGGACTTGTCTGAGTGCATATAATTAAAAAACAAACAAAAAAACCAAACATACAACAAAAAAAGGAAAAGATAGTTATCTTCTTAGTAACACATTCTGGAAGTTGGACGTGACAGTCATTGTAGGTCTCTTCCAACTGAAGATACTCTACCCTATTCTCATTGTGATGGAGGTGCAGCAAGAGTTTTAAGTAAGTGTCTGCACTGAAGGAGAAAACACAAGGAAAAGCTATTATCACAGAAATCAACAGATGAAGTGCATCTCTTTCCTAGAGAGTCCTAGGTCTGATTCTTTCTCCACATGCAATGTTCTCTTACTGTGGATGTCCTGTTACTTCAATGGAAAGACTCCTTACTACTGAGGTACGAGATTCAGAAGCCTCTGGCCCTCACATGGAGCAGTATGCCTAACCCCATAACATAACAGTAAAAGAAAACACCCCAAAAAGCTTTGTGGTTTATTTAGAGCTGAGGATTGATGGAGCGGTGTCACTGTGCAATGCAGGGTGGTGTATTTGTTGTTTTAGATGACAGCTCTGGTTGATCAGGTTGTCACAATAGCAACTTTCACTAAGGACTCACAATGCACCCAAATGAACTCTGGACTAAATTAACTTCTTGCATGTCACCAGTGAGAAATGAGGCCATCACCTCAAGTGCTACATCTACTTGTTTCTTAAACACCTCAAGGGATGGCAACTCCACCACCTCCCTGGGAAATCTGTTCCAGTGCCTCAGCACTCAGTAAAGAATTGCTTCCTAACAACCAATCTAAACCTCCTCTGATGCAACTTGAGGCCGTTTCTTCTCATTCTATCATTAGGAAATTGGGAGAAGAGACCAACAGCAGCCTCACTACAATCTCCTATTAGGATAGGTGTGCGTTTGGAAAATTTGTGTTCTGAACCAAAATTACTTTTCCATTATGTCACCTACATTGGGAAAATGAGTGGACCTGGAGTTCCATTTTAATGTATATTTCATTCACTTGATTGCAGCAGGTTACATTGAGATGCTCTGTTACCCATCTCTTGGTGTGTCCTTGCTCGTTCTGCTTCAGAATCTCAATTTTTCCCTCTTTTTGATAGTTCGAGAGTTTTGACAGTGATAGCAGATGAGAATCCAGGTCACTGGAATGTATGTCTCAAAGAGCAGAACAGAGGAGAAGAGGGAAATGCTCAGGTGTTTTTGTACAATGTTAGAAAGGGCTCAGTTTACAAATGCAGGATGCTTGCTAAGGCTGATCATTCCAAGTGCAGATTCATGAGTCCAGTAGCTAATCTGGAGAAAAACTGTGAGGATAATCTTTGTGATGCAGGTAATTATTTATTAGCTAAAATTGCAAACACAAGTATCCAGCATTCCCAGAATGACTCGTTGCAGCACATTCCATAAAAGTTAACAGTTCTTGAAGAAGTATACAGCTTATGAACCATGTTTCTTATGTATGGAAAGAGAGATTATTCTACTCAACTCATCAGTTATTACTTTTAATATGCACTAAGCTAAAAATTACCAACAATAAAATGCTTTCAACCCCAATGTGGTTTTTCATTTCTTTGAAGTCATACCCATGATGAATGTGTGTTATACATTTGAGAGATGGGCCCTTCTGCAGAGACCTACTCAGTTCCTGCTAAGACCAAGGTAGGGGCTTTTGCTGACTTTAGGACAGGTCACGTCAGGTCCTCTACTACAATCCATGAGATGCCATCTCCCCACACTCCCTGCCTGCCTGACTCTTTTCTTACTGTCGTAATAGTAACCTTTTTTGTTCACTAACCAAGAGTAAAACAGCTGAAGCATGCACTAAACAGATAAAATATCCATTTATGTTGGAGGATATGGAGCCAAGTTTTGCTATCTGCACTACTGTAGCTTGTTGTAACTTCACTGCAGTTCCTGTGCTGTTATCTTGACTGAAGTAGGCAGTGATTAATGAGGAACAGAGTTTGTATATATTGAGGAAATCTTGACTAGCAGGATCTAACCACAAGCCACATTTCTGCCTTCAGTTCCAGAGAGGAAGCTGCATTGGGACAATTGACTCCGTTTATCCATTAAGTGGAATTAGTGGCCTGCACGTAGCCACTGGTGATGAGTGACCCCAGGTGATGGGGACATCACAGGGGTGGGTTTAGGCATCCTAGGGGGCAATTGGCACTAAGGGAAGGACTTCTCTTGAGTCTGGTGTGTGGCTTTCTCCAGCCTGGCTGGTGTGGAATGGAGAAGCTGTGTCCCAGAGAGGCAAGAGAGTGACATAGGCATTTACACCGTGCAGCTCTGAGCTGGATGTGTGTGTGGTAGGGAGAGGTATCCACAGCTCTGGATCAAAAGAGCAGCATCTGCAATTTTGTCCTGCAAGGCAACTAGAAAAGTCCTCACAACTTCACTCCCCCTTCCATTCCCTGTAGCAGAGCTGCCTTCAGAGCTCAAGCCCCTAAGTCTGAAATGAGCCAGAAGGACAAATTTAATTTCTTTCTCTTCAAGAAAGGAAAGGGGGGAGGATTCCAGGGAAGGTGGAGTGCTGGTAATGGCTCCTAACAATGGGGAGAACAATTGAGTGTCCATTTTTTGTTTCTTGTTGTTTACCTATGTTGAAAAAATAAAAAGGATTTTTTTTTAACATTAGATGTTTACAGAAGTGAGCAGTAAAGGTAACAAAGCAAAACCCTTGAGAGCTTGAGCTAAATATTTTTGTTCAGGAAAATGAAATGTAGTTATGATGAAAGAGACTTAAGAAGGTACAATTGAGCCGTTTCAGTATGAATTTAATAATCCTATTATAGCGCTAATGTTTCATTACTTTGTGCCTACACGAAAGGGGCTGAGCTTCTAGAACACAGCTTTTTGCAGTCTCTGCCCATGTACTCTAAATCAATCCATCTCTACTATGAAGACAGGCAGAGAGAGTTGGGTTTCAGCCTAGAGAAGTGAAAGCTTTGCAGGGGACCTTATTGCATACTTATTAAGCATACAAAACCATAACTTTTTTTGCATATGCAAAGGGATAAGAGTTTACAGCAGGTGGAATCTATTACATAAATCTTAAAAAATAAAAAATCAAAATCTGAAAATGGATGTTTAAACTTATCTTCAAGAGCAAATTATGTTTATATCAAGTTAGGCAGCTAAATGGATGTAAAACTCTTGTTAGAAACAATTCATTTTACAGTCATTGGAGATCTAGTTGAAGAAACTCTGAAGCAAAATGCAAAAGTCACTGCGTATAGCAGGTGAGTAAGAGATCCAGGTAGAGGGTACAGAAACCTTGTTTCCTAGTCTGCCTCGGATGGTTCTGTAATATCTCCTAGCATACTCATTTATGCCTCAGCAAACAGGCCTAGTTCTTGAGAGAAGACTCCTTCTAGGTTTTTAAACCATCCTTCAAATACATGAAATTTTCTCCAGTTTTACTTCCAATGAAGTAGATGAAATATAAAGGCTTAGCATGAGTCATTAAAATGTCATTGTTCAGGAAAGGATTAGACTCATTTGGGATTAAATCTCAGTACCAAAGTAGAGCAAGAAACAACAATACATTCAACCATCTACCAGTAAACTTCATGTCTTCAGAGAGATGAAGTAGGTTACTTCATTCATCCAAGTCTTGGCTCCCCAGGTCAAGAGGGACAGGGATCTACTGGAGAGAGTCCAAGACACCTACACAAGTCTGGCACGTGCCTGTGCCACCCTGATCACCCACCCTGTGAGGGTCACCCATGAGGTGGGACAGCCCACACCAGAGAGCAGTGAGCAGCTTCATCCCACAGGTGGGTGCACAGGCTCCGTGTGTGTCAGCACACATCTCTCCTATGACAGGGCCTTGGGGAGCATCAGTCATTCCAAAACCTTCTCCTTGGGAAAGCACGCTTTGCTGTGAAGTGGAGGCAGGGTGCTTAGTGCTAAAATTACTGTATGATTTATTGTTTAGGGCTTTCTTTTTAATTAAGGGCCTTCAATAAAGAGCGTGGTCAGCCAGGAGGGTTGCCAGATGACACAAAAACCTGCTCACAACTCCAAAATTCCAGAACTCTGGCTGTTGGGAACCAGGCAGCTCAACACTCCAGTTGCTCCAGTGAGAGGAAAGTGCAGCCTCTGCACTGTGAGTTTGAGGCAAAATTCAGGTATTTTTGAAACTGTGACACTGTGCTAAAAGCAAACTGGTAGTAAATATTTTTTTGTATTGCCACCTCTTATGCATTCTGGATGACCTGCTGTTTGTTTTACAATGCTGCAGCTTTAACGTTTTTAGTTTCTATAGATGTCATTGTAATTTTAAAGACTAATTATAAAGTGCAGTTAATATAAGTCAGTCCACGATATGAAAGAATTTGTAACATCTTCCTGTCATCCCCCTTCTACCACTTATCTCCTCCTGTTTCAGTAGATGCTGAAGTTACACTCTAGAGCAGACAGTGTTTTTCTTCAGATAAGCAAGTTTTACCTGTACAGTTGTGAATTAGTTACCGTATTTGACTTCATACTGCAAAAAAGGCTAATTCACAGATACATTTCACTTCACAGATCGCTGTTGAGATTCTAATTGTAGCTGCATATGATTTAGGGTCAGTCTTATGAAAAACACAGTATTTTGTCTCCAGTAGTAGATAAAGTGGCTGCCTGAGGGAAAATATGAACTCAGGGTAGCATATTTGATGCTTTCCCAACCAGAATCTTTTTAAGTTTTATTTGGTTCCTGTAGGAGCATTCAGTGTATTTCTCTTCCACAATTTTACCTTGTCTCTTTTTAAAAACAAGTATATATTTCACATCCAAACTGTCTTCTGATACTGTGTAGATTGAGTACCTATTTCAGCTCTGTGTTGCTTTCCTTCCAGGTTTCAGAGCAGCAGAAACAGGTGGTGAGTCACACTCAGACCACCTTTCCTTCTCTTTTTCCTCTAAACTCATGTCTGTTTCTCTGCCTTTCTATTCAGAGCTCCTACCATCTGTGCAAATTATAGTCCTGAGCTGTTTTTATGATGCATCCTTGTGAGAAGTCACAGTCAATGAAGACAAAACATAGGTTTTCATTTCCCCTGTCCCGCATCCTGCACAGCTCTGCCATCAGAGGGGCAAGAGCAGTTCCAGCTGTTGCTGCTGGAGCTCAGAACACCTTTTTTCCCCAGTCCTCTCAGGAGTCAAGGCAGCATCATCACCTTCCCACCCACTTCACAGCCCCCTAAGCCTCCCCTCTTGCTCTCATTGGATCCTCCAGTTCCATAGTGCACAGTCTTCCCCTAAAGCACCCCAATCGATATTTCTATATGAGAAAAAACAGTACTGGAAATTTAATATCTTCCTCTTCTGCCTGGTTCTGTTTTTTTCTGATGGCAAAAAAGATTAGCATTAGAATGAGAGGCATACAGTATATAAGCCTTTGTCCTTTAAAAATGGTCTTTAATAGCTTTCATTAATGAGTTTAATTTGATCTATAAATGACAGATAACTAATCATAAACCATTTTCTTCAAGGAGAGAGATAAGGTAATATTTATATAAATGAGATTCCTGTTTCCAAAGTGGACAGGTTTTCTCTGGCAGCTGGGGCTAGCTGGTGGGAATGAGTACAGGCAGAGGAGGGCAGATGTATTCACATTGGTGAGCAGGGAAATAGGGCATAAAGCTCCCTTCGAGTGATAGTTTCTCTGCATCTGGGATGGGTTGAAATTGAGATTTTTCCTTGCAGAAATGTGTTTTGAGAAGTACCAGGCTCAAATAGCAGTATATGTATATGGACGCAAAACTTTTGGCATGAAATTCTTTTTCTCCCAAACAATTAAGAACCCAAGAGCTTGTAACATAATAAACCACTTACTTCTTTTGGTAATCTATCTGGCCAAGTCAGTGGGTGTGTAATATCATGGCTGAGTGCTCTGAATACTGAATATACAAATAAAGGAACTATACTCAGGTCCACACACACAGCTATCAAAGCAGAATGGTCATGAAGTTAGCTGCACTCATAGTTTAAACTACATTTCATGTCAATCTTCCCTGGCAGATTTCAGCAGTGATAACAGACATCATGCCTGGAAGATGCTCCTGTACAGAACTTATTTTGCTAAGTGACCACAGAGAAGGCAACTTACAAAGATCCACGTGCAGATTGATAATAATACAAATTTCATGTCACTATGGACATATTCCAGCACCTTTTATGGTTTATACTTCCACTAGCATCTAGTTCTACTAAAACCGTAGAAACCCTAATATGTGACCACAATAGGCTCCTTCATAGCCTATTATTGAAGCAAATGGCAAAAAATAATAGTCAGTTCTTTTGATCATAAAGTAGCAGAATTTGTTTATAATGACAAAATTACCTCCTCAGAGGTAATCTCTAGTTTACATTTGTTACTGAAAACAGTGTTGTAATAGATTTTAATGTAATTTTGAGCAAGTCTGGTTTAAAGCTGAAGGATGTTCCCAGATTATAACCCTTTTTCTGTTACAAGAATGGGGAAGAAAGAAAATTAGTAACAGACAAACAAAAAAATAACCATAATTCACCCTCTATTCTGAGCAGTTTAACAGTATGAAGACTACTTATGAAAAAGCTTACCAATTTCTGTTGTTCAAACATTATTTTCTTGTAGAGCAGGTTAAATTGTTCAAAACTAAGCTCTTCCTTGTGAGCACCTATTTCCTACAATAAAAGGTAGCACAGATACAAGAAGTATTGTGTACCAAAAGTATTGTCACCATTCAGACAGAAGCTTAATCTGGTAACTAGATGTTGACAGAAAACTCCATGAGGCTCAAGATTCAGTCAGGTAACTAGTCTTTAATTTGATTATTTATTTTTTTTTACAAAATTATATTAAATTATTCCTAACCATATTTGGAAGGAACTGGGAAATTTAGAATCTGAACTAAAGCAGATAAATCTATAGATCCAGAATTTATGGGGAGGCTCCTACCCGGCCGAGGACGGGGGAAGGCAGATAAACTTTGGGGGAAGAGGAAAAATCTCCCAGGAAAAGAAAAAAAACCTCTGTATGAAAGAGGTGGAAGGAGCAAGGGTTGGGGCGAAAAGAGATTTGTTGAAAGCCAAGGGAGCGCTCGGGAGGGTGCCCCGGGGGCCCCCATTCTCCACCCCGGAGCTGTCCTCCGGGTCCCCCCCTCCTCCCCGCTTGGAAGGCTGCAGGGCAAAGAAGGCAGAAAGTCAGTGCTCTCCATCCTTGGTCCCACTGCAGAGAGGGCTGGTGGAGGAGATGGTGCCTGAGTGGGAAATTCTGCTGTTCCTTCTAGCTGAGATCAGACTGGTGAGCACCTCTGGGAAATGATCTTCCCTTGTCCCTGCTCTAATAGTTTGAAGCTGAAAAGAACATCACGTTCCCAGGATTGACAATCCAGGAGCTTTACAGCCTTTCCTCAGATGTTCCAGTCTCTTCATCATCCTCTTAGCCTCTGTTGGACTCTCTCCAGTATTTCCCTGTCCCTCTTGAACTAGGGATTCCCAGAACTGGACACAATACTCCTGATGTGGCCTCCCTAGTGCAGAGTAGACAGGGCGGAGAGCCCCTAGTTTGCAGGAATTCACTGGACTTGGGGCTGCCTTGGTCTGCCATAGCCCTGTGTTGATATTTACTGACAAACTCTCTCCAGAATAACACAAGAACGGCCACATTCCTCACACCACTGAACTGTTTACCCCAGTATCTGTCTCCAGTCATGACCAGCAAAAGAGAACAGAAGAACAGAGCATATTAGTGACCATTCTCCACATGTAGACCCTCATCTGAGGTGGTTTGTGAGCCAGTATCTCACTGTAGGTCCTGAAGCCTCAATAAACTTATCTTTTGCACTGAAGATTAACAGCAGAACAGCATCTTTGTCAAATACTGACTGACCTCGTTTTGCAAAACTTTTTTTCTCAGATAATTCAAACGTAAAGTTCTAATTTAAACGTACAAACAAGAGCAAAGAAACATCATAAACAGATAACCCTCCATCTCAGTAATAAGTCTCTCAGTAACAAGTGACTTTCCTGCCATGTTAAATCTTTCATTTGACCATCCTTCTGACTAGCCCCAGCAATTCTGTGGCTCTGCTACTTAGCTGAGGTGAAGTATCCTGCAGAATCCTAAAAGGAAACCACTACTGAAGCAGAGAAAAAGATAGTTACTCTATGCGTTATCTTATAGCTCCCTAACAGATAAAGCTTAATTCCTCATTGTGGTACAACACTGATTTGTTGATAGCAAGCATTGTTTTCCTATGCTTTGATTTGATTCTCCTTTTTTTTTTTCCTTCCTTGAATTTATGACAGGAAAGCTCAGAGAATAAATAATATCCATCTACACCATATTGTGACAAGGATGTCCTCTTTGCAAAAAAAGAATAAAAAAGTAGGAAGCATTTTTATACTGTAGACAATTACTAACACAATCTTCTAAATTATATCACAATCTTATAAATTATATATATAAGTTATATGACACATTTCTATTATATTTACAATGGCAAAGTTAAGCACTAGCACAGTTTTCCCAGAGATGTGGAATTTCAACCCTTGGACATGCAGGACACACAATCCTACATAACAAGGCTTGTTCAGTCAGCATCCAAATAATTTCTCTTAAGACAACACAAGGGTATTCCAGCCCTGCTGTGAAATAAAGGATTGTACTGCATGACACTCAGGAACTGGGATTCCTGTCAGTAAACTTGTGCCCTTGGGTATGGATGTTCCACATTTGACTCTAGGCAATCTCTTAATCTGTGAATTTACCTAGCTACCTTGCTGTTAAATAAAAAGATATTTTCGGAAAAGGTAATGTGTGTATTTTTTAGATTTACAATATGAATCATCACAAGAAAAGAAGAGGGCGAGGGGATTCCAATGGGAGGCATCGCAGCCCTTAGTTAAAATCTCATGAGAGCTTTTGTTAGCCAGTCTCTCCTTTCTCTGAATACAGTCATTCAAGAGCAGCTAATATGTCTTAGGAAAAAGAAAAAAATAATAAAATTTGTCTCCAGCTGTTCAGTGTACATGAAACACATGTTGAATTTTATCCACTTTATATCATCTCTTGCTCTGATCATTATCAGCTTTCAGTATAGCTTGAGATACATCATCAATGTATGTGTTTCCATTGAAGTTAGATATATTTCTATGACCTTTTGATATTGTGGTGCCCATAGCATGAAAAATTACATTCATAAATACAGGGAAAATGTGGCAATGAAATAATTTGCATTCTAAGAGTTACAGGAAACAACCAAAGGAAACAAACAAACAAAAAGTGTCCTGTTTTGGACAGTTATTATCTTAAAATTAGCAATGTGAGACCAAAAGGCAAACTAAGGAGACAAGTATTTTGTTAAAGAATATATATATGTATCTACAAAATGCTTCTGTAAATACATTAATAATAAAAGAAGGGCCAGAGAAAACATTAATTTCTTAGTGGATGATGGGGAGCATAGTGACAGAGGACAAGGAAAAGATATTGGAGAGTACAATATAGTTAAATTAGTAAAATTGTTTTTCTCAAGAATATTTTTTATTAAATAAAAGTATAGAATTTAGAAAGACCATTCAAGGTCATTTACCAGTTATTGCTGAAGGTTACAGAGCATCCTCAGTGCATATTCCAGAGAAGGCAGAATAATTTTCAAGAGGGTTGAGTTACAATAGCTCCGTATTATATGAATGTCAAAAAGGCTAGAGGAGCTAGAATACTTGGCCACCATGAGAAACCGAGCTCTGAAGAGTCAACAGGACTTCAGAGTACACAAAGCAGTACACTTCCCTAGCAAAGAAGCCTGCAGCTAAATGAAAGAGCCTTACAAATTCCAGGGTTGAAGCATATTATCCTCAGATTTACAATGCATCTTTTTGTGCAATCCTTGCTCTACTACGCACACCACTCCAAAAAAACACTTCCATGTGCACCCTCTGAAAAGCTGCCCCCAGTGCTGCTCAAAACACTGCTTAAGCAGAAAAGTAGCAAGTGCAAGGTGAAGGTTGGTGTTGCTGGAATCCTGAGCACCTCATTTGTGTCATCCCTTAGCATCCTTCCCCTTTCCATCATTCCACCCATAAATAAACTGACTTTTATAGCATGGGGGAGGAGTTAGCAGGTCTCCAAAATCCTGGCATGTGGGTGTCTCAACCTGGAGCTAAGTGCTTTTCTTCAGACAGCCCATTTCTTGTCCTGTTGCTTGTTGCATGTGAGAGGAGACTGACCCCCAACTCACTCCAGCCTCCTCTGAGAAGTCTCCCCTCAGCCTCCTCTTCTAAAGGCTAAACAGCCTCAGTTTCCTCAGCCAGTCTTTGTAAGACTCATGTTCAAGACCCTTCACCAGGTTAGTTGCTCCTCTTTGGACATGCTCCAGCACCTCCAAGTCCTAAAATTGTGGCAATATTGAGGCGAAGCTCCGCTCAGGATACATGCAGCAGCAGTTACCTGGAACGAATGCACTTGCCAGTTTTCCTTGCTCCCTGTCATGGACAGGGCCAAAAGTACAGAATCATAGAATGTATCATGGAATTATAGGGGTTGGAAAGGACCTCTGGAGAGCATCGAGTCCAGCCCTCCTGCCAGCACAGGAGCACATAGGATAGGCCACACAAACACATCCAGGTGGGCCTTGAAAGTCTCCAAAAGTGTGAGCAGTGAATATAATTTGCCTTGGCTCTAGCAAGGTTTCCAACACCGTCTCCCACAATATTTTAGCATCCAAGTTACAACATTATGGTTGATGAGTGAGAAACTAGTTGGATGATTAGGCTTAGTGAGTGGCACATAATAGGTTGCATGGGGGCCAGTGGGGTGATGCAAGGGCATAATCTGGGATCTAGGTTTGGTCCCTCTGATGTCAGACAGACATAGACCGATTTGGAAAACAGTGTTACCATATCATTGTAGTTAAGGCAGTGTTTTCCTTGATATTCAGTGAAAATTGATTGACCTATGTAAACAAGGATTTCAATGTGAAATGTGAACCAAAATGCTCTGATAGACTCACAACTGGTTAAACATGCAGATGGGAAAAAGAAATGTTCATCAGACTTCCAGTTTTCAAACTTTCTGCTACATTTATGACAAATCTCATATAAGTGTAAACGTCTCTAGCTGACTTGTTAGGCCCTTGGTTCTGTTCTGGACATTATTTCTTGGAAAATGATGGAAGAAAGCTGAGAAGAATCAGGAGAACTGTAACCACAATCCAAAATTGACAAAACATGTCCATGGAATACAGACTGAACAAATTAGATGTGTTTAGTTTAAAGAGCAAATTACAAAGTCAGAATGAGAAGACATCTCACCAGTCTTCAAGTGCCTAAGACATTGTTGCAACTTATATTGTCCACAGTAGTTTTGAGGGCAAAAGATGGATTATCAAGCACTGGGCATAAGGAAATGTCTGCTTGGAAATCTGATTAACACATGGTTGTTTTCATTACATGGAATGTGGATGCGTTAATTGTAAACTCAATCCTGCTGACAATGACTAGAGTGCTGCTTTTAGCACAGCAAACATCTCTGTGTCCTACCCCTGCTCTCACAGCCTGCCATGTGCCATGACAGAAAGAGGCTCTTTACTTCTCTAGCTGAACTCTATCAAAACCATAGATGCCAGAAAATCAACATTCCTTGCTAGGGCCTGCCTCTTTCTGCATCATTTTCTTTAGCTATTTTACTCAGTCTGCAGACTCAGTGTTTGTTTCTTCCTCACCCTGCACAGAAGTTTATTTTCAGTGTCAGCATCAGAACTGAGGTGAGAGATGTTAGGTGCATACAGGTGGTACACAGATAATACGCAATGTTCAGCCTTGTTTGGAATGCATGGGTTCATAATCTTGTCTCCCTTCACCCTTCTGTCATGCTGCCTGTACAGACAGTAGAGTCCACTCTACCCTGTCATTTCAGCAGCTCATATGGAGCCTGACAAATGCTGAAATCTAAACAAGACACTGTAATCTTACACAAGTACAGAGCATGTGTATCACCCTTAGATTACAAAAAATGAGTAAAACAGGCAGCAGAAAGCACTGATGCTGAGTCTTCATTAGCTTTCTGAGAAGTGGGATACTCCTGCCACCCCCAACAATGATTTGGTGTTCTGCGGTGAAGAAACAGGGATGTGAAGGGGAGGAGAAAAAGCATAAAGCATTTGCAGTATTGGCCTTCTCATTTTCCTCTCCACCAGCAAGAATAACAGAAGACCCATCCGACAGAGAAATGCTAATGCTTCATACTGGCCTGAATTTCATTTGCAGTGCAAAAAAAACATTTGCTTGGAGCATATTAGAACGAGTAGGTGTGTACAAGAAAGACCTTTCACCAGCCATTGTCTGATAAAACCAAAAGTTCTTGTTATTAAAAATAAATCATTTTGGTTCCTGAGGTCATTTCTGTAAAAAAAAAAAAGGGAAATCCTGAACATCGAAGGCTTACTATTTTTATGGTGCTATTTTGGCAGTTGTTTGCCTGTTCACGATGAGTGTTAAATGAGCCAGGATTATCAAAATGGCATTGGTGACAAGAAAATAAAACTATAAAACTCAAAGGCAAGTTTCTACCTCAAATACACTTATCTTTGGAATAGCCTAATGTGTCCATTCTGCTCTTAAAGGAACAATAGTTTACATACATAATAGCTGAGCCTTTTAAATCCTACTCAGGGATGTGTTTGGCATGCAGGAAGAGTGGAAGAAGATGTCTGAATCTTAAGAGAAAAGTTAGAGAAAATTGGTTGAGGTATTTCACTAGCATGAGTGATTATTTTAATTGAAAAAAGACTTGAAATAAACTCCCATTTCTCAACTATGCTTACGTTACACAGCCTGGTTTATATTTAAATAGAAAATGTTTAATACTCTGCCTGGGAAGACTTGTTTAGCACAAATAACTATTTCTTCAATATTAATTTCCACTTCAAGTATTTACATTTTCTTGCCCTCCTTCTCTTACCCTCTTATCCTTAGGGAAAGCACAGGGAACATTTTGGTGGTTGGAAAGGCAGAAGTTTCCTCAGAAAAACATCACACTGTGCAGCATTATTTGCTTGGGCATTGTTAGAGCTAGTGGAGAGGGGAAAATAAAACAATGAGGTATTCTATATATATCTAATGGTTGCACTGTATCTTACCAGGTTTACAGGATGAATCAGCACAGTGACAAATGAACCTGTTCAGTTTTACTCTTTTTACACCCTCGAGGTGTCCTGCTATCTGCTTGGGATCTCACAATGGGGCTCAGGTACTTGTGGGCTCTTGGTCTATGCTACACAATGAATTTACAAGGGAAGGGGCATCAGCTCCTGGGTGAGGCACTGGGACATGAGGTTGCATTGCTAGCTGGCACCCATGTGAAGGTCATTCTCTGTGTCAACTGACTGGTTTGATTGCAGCACCTACAAGTTTTCCTTTGTAGGGAAAGCCAGTTCTGATCCAAACGACTCCCCGCCCCCCGGGATCCCCAGTTCGTTGCTGACCCAGACACTTCCCGTCGCCCAGGGATCCCAGGTCAGTTCTGATCCAGACAACTGCCCTCAGCCCAGGATCACCAGGTCAGTTCTGATCCAGACAGCTGCCCTCAGCCCAGGATCACCAGCTCAGTTCTGATCCAGACAGCTGCCCTCAGCCCAGGATCACCAGGTCAGTTCTGATCCAGCAGAGCTCATTCTAGAAGAAGCCTGTTCTTTAAGCTTATCCTACCAACCATGGAAAATTATTTTTTCTATCATTTTGGACCATTTTAACCTTTTCATAATTTCCTAGTTATTTATGAATCATCCCCCTTTAACAAAAGTTAATAAAATCTGAAAGATATTATTGCTGGAGCATATTTCTTGTGTTTTAGTTGGTTTTTAGTTTGTTTTTGTTGTTGTTTGTTTGTTTTTTTAACAATATATCAACAACAACAACAACAAAAATTAAGAAGGGAAAGGAAAAAAAGCCAACATATTTTGAAAGTGAGTCTCCAAGAATGTGTTATTGAAGAGTGTTATCATGCTAAGGCCCTGACTATCTGAGACTGATAAACGCTGTACTCTTGAGAATTCATTTATTCCATGAGAGAGAATTACATTTGAATCAACAGAGTCATCAGAACATATAATTTGTTAATTTTATACAATAGAAACTAGATGCAAGATGATGCAGTAAACACTTTCCCATTGTCTTACACAAAATGCATACCAGGTCAAGAGTAAGAGAGACCAGTTTATTTCCCAGAATCTGGTTTCTGAAAGGTAAGCAAAGTCCTCTAGATGCAGTGGGTCTGTTTTCCAATAGGTTTTCTAGGGACTATGGAGTTCAGGTGGAATTTTAACTTCTGTTTTTCCTTGTTCAATTGCAGGTGTATGTAATGAAGCTTTAAATCACAGGCTTTGGAAGGAATCTTGATCTTTCCTTTATTACCCTGTTATGCGTGAAATTTAAGCTGGTGAAGAGGGCTTTAAACTGAAGTTGCTGGGGGAAGGGAACCTCAACCCATCCCACTCCTACTAGTTTGGTGCCAGGGATAGCAATAAATGCTCAGAGCCTGGAAACGGATCATAGGTCAGCAGGAAAGAACCTGAAGAGCAATATAAAGGAACATGCTGAGAAGGTAGTTGTTTATATTTCCTATAGTTTTTGATAGTCATAAAAGACTGTTTTTAAAATGAAAACGGATAGTATCCCAAATTTACCCAGGGACCACAACTACAGAATCTCAGGAGAGTTTCTTCAGTGGGTATATCCTTCCCAGTTCAATGCTTCTGTTCTCTGATATGGTCAGCTAATTAGCTTATCCTAAATGCTAACTGGCATACAAGATACATGAGGAACGAATACAACAGCTTGAGCCAAGAGGTCCTAAAGAAACTCCCAGCTCATACATTGTCCCAGATACAAGAAAGATAGAACTGCCCCACAGTGTCAGAGCAGAGCCAGGGAATTCACTCACCATCACCTTTCCAGTTCTGCAGCCCAGGCAGTGCATGAGCTAGGAGTTTCTTAGGACTTTGGGGTAAAAGCCATCTCTTATAGCTGATCACACTTTTTCACTCAGTCCAATGCACACATAAACATTCAGCAAGTTATCTGGTTTTCATCAAATTTAGCTGCTAGAAATGAATCAACAGAACACTTCAAAAGGTTTTGTTGAAGAAATGTGTGGGACTATCCTTGATGTGAGTCAAAAAAAATTCTTAGTAAAAAGTGTAGATAAAATTATAACCACAGAAAGAAAATGACAGACCAAAAAAAATATGCCTTCAAAGACTCTTATTTTGATAAAATAGAATTACTACGGAACATTTAGCTGACTCCATGTATTTTCAAGACAGCTATCTGATCCTAGGTAAGAAAACTCCAATGGTGCCAGTCTGAACAGTCATCTGACACTCTGGGAAAAGCTGGGATCAGAAAACTTCTTGCATCATACTGGAAGGCCAGAACAAGTAGTTTTCTAGCTCAATTCAAAATGAATTATGAGCTTGTACCTTTCTAGGCCTTATGCACTGGCTAGGCAGGAAGGGAAAAGTGGACAAGTTCCCCCTCCTTCAGGAGGAAGACAAAAGCCAAAGCATTAGCCAGGCCAGCACGCACCCAGTGCATGCAGTGCTCATGCAAACACCAAATATGGGTAGAATTCTAGCTTCACGCTTTCTATAGGCTGAAGCTAGTTGTTTATGAGAGTGCCTGTTGGTCAAACCTAGCCTCGAGGAATCTATAACTATCACCCCAGCTGGCAAACAAGTTGCCCCCTCTTTCAACAGTGGAGAAGGAAAGTAAAAAATACTGAGCTTGGCCATACTGGTTTTTAAAGAAAAATATATGATCAGCTCTAATTAGGAATCAAACTGAAATACTTATGCAGACCTTCAAGATTCTGACATTTAAAGGTTCTTACCAGAAAGTTAACAAACAGAAAACAGGAGTGTCTTTCCCCATCAAAAAATACATCTGTGTACCAACAATAACAAATTCTATACGTATAGTCTATAAAGAAGGCGGAGCAAAAAATCGGTTCCATTAAAAAGCAGCTCTTGTCTCAGATGGAAGAGAAGGAACAGCAATTGAAGAAAGATAGAGAAAATGAGCTAAGAGACCTGGAACAAAAAGTGCAGGAGGGAGAGGCCAAAATTGAGTTCTTAGAAGAAAAAATTAAGTCAACAAGAGATACCACAGAAGTAGAGAACGAAATACTGCAAAAAGTAGAGAGTGTAAAAGCTGCTGGGGGAGGGTGTTTAGCATCCAGCCAAGGTCCACCCAGCACAATAATATTAACTGATTTTTAACCTCCTATGCTTTGACATGCTAGAACTTTTAGTTCAGGAAGAACTGAAAGATCTTTCATAGATTATCATTGCATCTGGCTGTTCCTCATGCCTCATTCATACATATCCTTATGGTTCAGCTCTTCATGTGATACAAGATACAAGCGCACACCATACCTTAGGTGTTGCACATTTGCTTAACATCTACTTTTAAATTATTTTCTTGCTGTAATTTAAGCCATTTGTATCTGTAGTGGACAAGAAAACTGTTTATTTCCTCAGGCAAGAGAGGGACGAGACATTATTCATGCCTACACCAAAATGACTCCAGTTCAGTGTTTTTCAATGCTGCCATTTTGCTGACATCACAAAGCAGTGATAGAAACTTTCTGAATATTTGGCATGATTTCTTTTTGGGTAAAGAAAAACAAACCACTGCATACATAGGGATATGTATGCTTGCTATAAATTTGTGATACGAATAGCTGATATTACTCTCTGTTTTCTGCTACTGTTAGTGCATTTGCATATGGGAAAATAGGTGGAATATCTATGATAGTCATGTTAGCATAGGTAATAGATGTACTTGAGGAAAGTAAACCATCTAGGCATCTATGACACATTAAGGTCATAATAATAAGAGCATCCTTTCAAAAAGATGGTCTAGACAGCCCTCATAAAAGTTTAATCTGCAAGAGTGAGAATGTTACCTATACTTCAGCTGTGTAAGGCTGAGTATTGCAGAGTCCCTCTATGTATACAGAAAATTGCTTTACATTGATTCTTTCCTGAACTGGCATATAGTGGCTTCTTAAAAATTGTGTTCTCCAGCAACAGCCTCCGTCTCCCAGAGGCAGGATTTCTTTTACACCACTGGAATAAGCCCCAGAATATGGAGCTGTATATGATACAGATACCTTATCTCTGCCTCCTGCTCTATACACAAGCATGTGCACTCTTGTATGATTCATCTTCCCCAAAGCAGTATCTTTTTTTTCCCCCCCTCTTTCCACGTGTTTTTAGTTAAAAATCAATTACAAAGATACCATAATGATTTTACAGTCTTCTGTGAACTTTATCACCTGTTGGCTGCTGTTAGAACACAGGAGCCCCTGGGCAACAGCCTGACAGGGTGTCAGCTCCTCCTTAAATGACAAGAGATTAGCAGGTGGTGGAGAACCTTGGTTAAGCTATCAGAGTTAGGTGCCTGAGGTGCTTCAAAAAGTGAAGCTGCACAATGAGATGTGAGGAGAAGCTGTGGACTAGAATTAGATGAGATTTATGGGCAATGAGAGGAAAATTTGTACTAGAGGGCCTCGTACTGTACTTATTTGAGGATAAATGTTACTCTAGTTTCACATATTAAAACGAATTGGGATTATAAATTTAAGCAACTATGGGATCAGTGAAGCCAAATTAGAAACTTTGCCACTTAAGCTGCTGCATGTGCAGAGCCATATGTGCATATAGGTAGACCAGGTTTAGCTCCAGTGCTTTCTGCTTTTGGTTCTGAGCTGACTTTGATAAATGGGAAGGGAAGGTCTCTCTGCAATTAACTGACCTTCGGTTCAGAATCACGTCAGATCCCTCTAGGTGCAGATTCCCAGTGCTTGCCAAGTCATTCACTGAATGGTTTTGCTGTTTTCACAGAATGACTGGGGTTGGAAGGGACCCCTGAAGACAATGTCCAGCTTCTCATCCACCAATTCCAAGGACATGGAATATGGCAATGTCTTTGCCTTTTAAACCTGCATAGCAAGAGTGGTCACCTTCTGAGCTGACAAGCTGCCCTTTAAAAAAATAATTGCCTTCATCAGCGCCTAACTACCCTCTCAGTGAAGAATTTCTTCCTAACAATATCTACAATTATACATTTTTTTTCCTTATTCTCAATTCCTATTAGCAAACCCTTAAAATGTTTTGAATTTTCTACACTGCAACTGTATTTTTAAAACCTAAACCCTAGTAAATAAATAAATAAACACAAGAAAGATTGCTCCTTGAAGTTGCATTATACAATAGATGTTTTCACTCCTTGTATACATTCAAAATGCAGTTATTGACCGACTTGCTTATTTAATAAGCTTTTTACTTGTTCATGAAGAATGCTATTTCTTTCCAATTTGTATTGATGCTAAAGTTTACTAGCTAGTTTTGGTTCACATTGCTACAGTAATAATGTTAAATGTGTCTTTGGAGACAGCTCTTTTTATGTCAATCAAACTTGAAACCCTCTGCACTTCTGAAGAGCTAATTAAGTTCACTTTGGTAATATTGTTAAAAGTCCATGACATTCCCTCACAGACACACACTCCAGTCTTTACTTACCTCTACTACTAGCACATTCTGGAAAAGGTCATGTAGGGAGAGAAAGAAAAGAAAATATTTACATGGCAGTGTTCAGTGAATTACACAGCCAGGCAAAGTTTGCACTACAGACTTCAGTTACAAGTTGCAATTGATTTTCAAAGGAGCTTGTCACCAGCTACTTAGGTTGTTTTACTGCCTTCTGGCTGAAGCAGGGGCAGCAGAGGTTCAGCCCATTCAAAGCTTCCCATGTGCTGCACCAGGCTTTGAGCTGGAATCACAGCAAGGCACAAGAGCAGCAGCGGGTATTTGAGCACTCAAAAGCCAAAGGAAGCAGACATGAAGCACTGTGCCCACACCAGCTGGAAAACACAGCAGTCACAGGTGTGCTGTCAGATGCCACCTTGCTCCCACCTCCCTCCCTGCCTCCATACCCATCAGTTGGACCAGGTACCACATTTTGTTTCAAACCAATGTAAAAATTAAGAAAAGAGCTGGTAGCCTTTAATTTTCAGGAGTCTGGTATAGTTCTTGGAATATCCCTGGATCATTGTGCATATCCATACAGTGTATAAACAGGTTTTATTTAGAAAAGCCCTATGATACAGCTGTTTCTCATTTTCTTCTTGCAGATGCTATCTTGCTCACAGGGCAGCTTTGTTAAAAAGATTCAAGATTAGAATTCAGATGTAATTCTAACTAACAACTGTACTTAAGCTTCTAATTTGGGGACCACTAAACTAAAGCTAATGCACTTTATTTCTGAAAGTAATAGTTGGGTTTTCTTCCCCCTCTGGTTTCTTGTGAACAGCAATCGAGTAACTGGCATCTATGAACTGAGTTTATGCAAAATGGCAGACACAGGAAGTCCAGGTGAGCAGTGGCTGCATGTGCAGGTGAACAAGAAAAGTTGGTGTCATCATTTTCAGGCTGGGGTCACGTTCCTTTGGCACATTTTAATGACATATGGATGTTTAATAGGATTTCTCAGCATGCATCTTGTTCTGTTGGGAAATATGGTGCCAATGTTTCTCATTTTCATTCTCTTGTTTTAGTGTCTGACTCTCGCTTTGTCTTCTATTTGTCCTCACTATAATACAAATTAAAACACCACTCTCACCGTCAGTGAGAGATATTGAAAAAATGTATACATTGCTTTTATCTCAGAATATGTAAATATTAGCTAAAACATGTCTTATTTTCAGTGCTTTTATCTCAGAATATGTAAATATTAGCTGAAACGTTGCTAATTTATTATTTTCTTAAACTAGGAAATGCTTTTTTGTAAAATACAACATATGTTTTTTAGTTTGCAGATGTAGAGTCTACAAATAGTCTCATTCACATGATCGAGCTACTCTAAGGGGACCACAAGTTCCTCCCTACTCTGAAAAGAAAACTCAATCTATTGGATTAATTAATACAGAGCAACTCTTCTCAGTGCAAGAAAATATCAGTGAGGAGACTCTGAAGCCATCTCAGGTGGAAAGGAGCTGCTGGATACTGAGGTGCCCAGCACAGGGGTATCTTTCAGAAAGAGAAACTGAAGCACATCAAAGGATTTCATTTTAACCAACACCAAGGCCAAGAGGAAGAACGATAATCTCTTTATCAGGAATGAAAGGTTGCTATGAGACTTACCACTATATTGAAGGTGAGAAACTGAGGCTCTGAGATGCCATGAGTTTTTCCTGAGGTTACACAAACAATACAAAGCCAGAGGGAAATCCTGATTTTTGGCACTCTGCGTTAACCAATGATTAACCAATAATCTTTCCTTTGTTCATCTCTAGTGTATTAGTTCACTTCTATCATCAATGGGTTGTAACCCAGTCATCCAGAAATTCTTTCCAAGGTGTGTGTGTATGTGTGAGGGGAACAGCTCATAATAAGGTGACCTGATGTCAGAGTGGGATTTTTTTAATGTGGATCTATGCATGAGTTGTTTGTGGGGAAATGCTGCTATATTGAAAATACATTTACAATATTTCTCCAGTCTTCTCCAGCCACAACTGTTACATCTCCTAGTTCTACTCCAGCAAAAACTATTGATACATCTCACAAGTTAATAACACTTTGGTGAGGTGAAACCCAGCATTTAGATGGAAACATTTTGTGCTTTCCTACAGTTCAGAAACATGTCCTGTTAAGCAACTGGAGCAATAAAAATATTATGAAGAGTATAAAATGGCAGTAATTTGATAAGTGACTGAATTACACTTTGCCTTACACTTAGAGAGGGAGCAAATGTTAGGAAGTCCATTTGGCAACGGCACCACAGAAGACACTGGTGATTGACAAAAGAAAAATGGATATGCATGAAATGTAGAGATACAATTTTTAAAAAATCATTTCCCCTCAGTGGTACAGTATCTCCTAGTTTAATTAAAAAAATCAAATATAATTCCTAAGTAACCACAGAGGTCAGGAAGGCTGTGTGGTTCACAGAAAGAGCCACTGATCGCACTGGTGACCAATACTGCTATAGACCAAGGTAGCTGCAGTCACTAGTGCTGTGTTCACAAGAAATAAAATTAAACATCTGAAAGAATACCTGAATGCACCATCCAAAGAATATGATTCTGAAACAGCTGCCACCAACGCTTACCATGAAGTCTGAATTAGGCCAGTCAGGGGCCATCCAACCTCACAGCTGGTTTTCAATACAAGATAGTCAGGAGACAGACCAAAAATGAGCGATCCTTCCCTTTCTGTGTTGTCACAACTTCTGCAATCAACATCCAGGCAATTGGATGCAATAAATTATTAACCAACTGCATTCACACTGTTTGCAGTTCTGCCCATGGATAGGTTTTTTTAAAAGAGTAGTGCTGTGCTGTAGCTTTATTTTCATTGTAAAGCAGAATATTATTTGTGTTTTCAAAGATGAAGAGAAACTATCTCAAGTAGAAGCAAGATACCCTTTCCCAAGACCTAAATTCAAACCTTCAACAGTGACTGAGTACATCTACTGCTGAAGGACAGTAGAGAACTAGGTTACACACTTTCAAAAAATTCCCTGAACTCAGGCAACTTCTCTGCATCACATTCCTCAGTTGCCCATCTGGCCAGTCAGCTTGTCAACGTGTCCTCTGAGACTCTGGTTGCAGGGAACAGAAGTTTGGGTAGATACATTGAAGAACAAAAGAACACCTACGTTTGTGTGCCTTCTCCATCAAATCCTAGCCCAAAAAATGGGAGTTATTACAGTGGTGGGTACAAGGACACTTTGAGAAAGCATATGGGAAAGTAGGAAGAGGTAATGCAATCTTCGAAACTACTTACCATCTTGTGTAGGAAGGGATGGGTGCGTGGCCTGAATACCATGATCTAGTTCCTCATTCATTCCCATCCATTAGCTTAGAACTCCTATGGCATCTTTCCTATAGTTAATGAAGTGTTCTCTACCTTTGGAAAGGCTTGGGGTACCTTTATTGTGGCCTCTCAGTACTGCAAACCAACTGCTCACCTAAAATGTTTGATTTTAAAAAACATCCTATGACATGACAAGGCAAAATAAATGATTTAAGATAACCATCACGTGAAAGGTGATAGATTAAACTGCCCTGCAATGAACAGTAGGTCATTGCTCAGGGATTAGCTATAGTGACTTTGATAAACTGTTAATGGAGTTCTAAACATCTATTCAGGTTAAACTAACTTAAAACTAACTCACTAAGACCAATGACTAACTAAACTGTGGCTTCAAGTGCCACTTCCAATCCTGCTTTGAACACCTCCAGGGACGGTGACTCCACCACCTCCCTGGGCAGCCCATTCCAAAATGTTACAGCTGAAAACAATACAATCTATCTGTTCAGAATATTTCAAAATGTAAAGGCCTGCCAAAGTAGATGGTAACATGGTCAAATGAGATGAGGAAAGGAAAAAGGAAAGACTTTTACGCTGACCCACCCCCAAATGTACACAATTAAAAAATAGGAAAGCTGAGCATCTCAGTTGTATCATTCCAGGATGGGGAGCTTTGAGAAGCTCTGAATGTCAGGAAATGTGGCAAAAGGCCTGAGAGTTACCAGGACTGTGATGGGACAGCAGAGCCCTCCCTCAGCTCTGCAGTCAGGGCTTCCATGCCTTTCCCAGTTATATCCAGGGATCAAAGTCTTTCAAGGGATCAAGGCCTCCTGACCCAAAATCTCTTTACAAACATGAAACATTATCTTTTTCTTGGCTAAGAATATTAAGAATATTGAGTGTGAATACAACTTCCTGTATTTTTAGTGACATTTTAATGCATTATTAACTTAAAATATTACAAAAGAAAAAAAAGTCCCTGGCCCATGGTATAGTTGTATATTAATTTTATTTTTTAATTATTATTATTTTATTTGTAATGAGGGCTAAACAGAGTCAAATATTCAAAGTTATCAAAGAAACTGTTCACAGGAGATGGTGCAGATTTTCGCAGCAGGATCATCACTCTTTTTTTCTTTTCCTGGTGAGCACTGAAACAATAGGAGTGCTTAAATCTGCAGGGTTTAAAAAAAAAAAGGGGTTGCCTAGTACACAGTGGTATTTTCAGGATCCCAGGATTAATTGCAGTTGGCTAAGATATTGGCAGGTTTTCTGGCACTCTCATTAATGCTAGCCAAGCGCTCATCTTGCATAGCTGCTACTCCCACTTTGACACAACACAATGAGGTGACAGCACCACCGAAGACAAAAAGAGTGGATGTGGCAGGAGGAGTGGGTAGTGCCAGCAAATGTAACATTTCCCACACACTGTGTGTCCCTTGATCCTCAGCTCCTAAGCAGGTGCCTCTCTCCCATGAAGAAAAAACAAACAAACAACAAACCAATACACCCAAGTGAAATGATGTACCCACAAAACCTCTGCATCCAAACATTGATGACAATCTGCACTCCAACCCAGTGAATGGGAGGTGAGAGGAGCTGAAAGCTTCAAGAGACCAGAACCTGTGGCATGAGCAGGGTTGAGGTTGCTTACCTGGAATTTCTTTTCTTTGGAGTATTTCCTGAGCAGTACTGGAAAGTCCCATGGAGGTGCCCTCAAGCTTCTTACTTGGAAAACTGAATAGGAATGAAAAAGAGACTTAGATACGTAATCTTTTATAATATTAAAAAAAATCTGTATGGTAAATGTTAATTAATTTGTCGTTGCCCAGTATCTAAGATAAAGGTTGGTAGCTAATATTCCTGATTTTGTGTGGGGAAAATTGTTTGTTAAGCAGCTTGCCAGTTAAGCAGCTTTCTAAAACTACACAGAGATGCTTTTATGATATAAATATTAGTACATTTTCATCATTAGATGTGGGTTTCTTGGTTAAAAACAGAAGGAAAGATTTCATACTGCACAGGGAGTGATTTATTGCTCTGAGCATGTAGATCAGTGTCTGAGAAGATATAAAGCCAAGATAGGAGAAAAAGACAAAAGGAGCACAAGTAGTGGTGTAAATTGCATGACCTTTGTAGAGACCTTCAGAACAGTCATATGCTCAGTATGCATAAACACCTCCCATAAAAGGTTTTACTCCAACACCTCCTGGTTTCCAGGGCATTCCCATCCCATTTTAAGATATAGAAGATTCTGCAGAACTTGCTTTCAGTTTGTAATGAGACATCATTTATAAATGTGACAACAACACAGAAAAGCTAGATATGGCAAGATAAATGAGGATGGAAGTGTAGGAAGTATGGGAAAGCTTTCACAGTGGATGGAAAAAGAGCTATCTCTGTATAAGAAAGCAAATAATTTTCAATATTTTCCACAGAAGTATTACTAGTATAAATTAAGGAGTGAAAACAACTTTTCATTACACATGCTGTTATATTTGTATCATAGGCCAAACATTTAAAAACTGTTGATGTCTGTATGATCATTAATTTTTACTCAGTGTTTTCCAGTGCCCTGTGGCTCTTGTGCCATTGCTGCAGCTTCACAGGCTGCTGGGTAAACAGGGGCCTCCACAGGAGTGTGGAGAGTGGAACATGAACCACAGCCAGGCTGAACAATGCAGGGGAAAGACAGTTTCCATAGATGTGAAGTATTCACTGTGGTGTTAATAAAATCCTGATGGTTCCTAGTCCTGTGTAAGTTATCAGTTAGATTAGTCCCTTCTTGTTAATAAAATTACTGGCTGCTCAAATGGGAGGGTATTAATAGACCAGGGTTATTCTGAAGAAATTTCTAAAGCAGGTCAGATTTTGTCCAGTTTATAGATGGGAAATTCCCACTCCTGTGTATGTAACCAGCTCTAAAAAGGAGATTTATGAAAAACAAACCACTTCATTTGCAGCAGCTCCAAAAGCTTATTAGCAACTTTTAAATAGAGTTTAAGTAAAAATCCAAAATGCTATGTCACCTTAACCAGATAAGGGTTACACAACAAATATTCTCCATTTCATACTTGTGGAAAGGTGCATTTTGCTATCTCAAATTAAGGCTGTGCAGAGATGCCATACGAAGATGTAAGAAGGTAATTAGGAAAAGTGTACATGCTAAGGCTGTAACACTTGTCCAACGTCTTAAGTTAGCCCATCAATGAATCATGTTCCAAACAGCTCTGCATGTTTGGAACATCAGCTTGCACTTCCAGTGGGAAAAGAGGATATACCTGTGTGAAGTACTCTGCCAGTTTAAGGCAATGCTATTGCTCCTTGGCTGAGGTTTGCCTCCCTAGTCCTTCTCTCAGGTAACTGCTTTTGAAAATTAAATAAAAAAACAGCACACAAGAAATGTGGGGGATTACTTGAAGGTAATCTGGATGCAAACAATGTCGCTTTACTAACACAGAGAGAATGCTTTTCACTACAACTAGTAAAAAACTAGTAAAACCAGTAAAAGCAAAGAATGTACATGCATAAGCTACATATTAAGCTTGCTAGAAACAAAGCTATAAAAAAAAAAAAAGAAAAAAAAGTGGCTACAAACACTCAACACTACTACATCTTTCGGGAGATTTTTCACCCTCAAGACTACAGTTTGGGCCAAGGGGTAAAGTCATTTATAGCTTCATATTCTTGGAAAGAAGCAGCAGAAAGGCTTGAAATTGTGTCCTGACACCCCTGCTGGGGTGGAACACAAGGAACACAAGTTTTATTGCTGTCAGTTTTCAGCCACTGCCCTCACAAAGGCACCTAATGCAAAACCAGAGCCTCGTGCAAGATGAACCCTCTTGGTTTGGACTTTAACCAACATGTACTGCAGAAGTTATCACAGGATAGTAAAGGAAATCTGGACCAAGTCACTAAAAGCTTGAACAAGCTAAAGCAATTACAACAATTGCTGTTTGTACATCACTGCTTTTTCCAATACTCCTCAGTCCAGTTAGAACAAATGCATTTGGGTGAAGAAAACAAAGAGAAATCCACAACAGCAGGAAATCTGATGCACAATATTAGCAATAGAGCCAGGCCACACACAGGGGCCCCTCTCCCTTTCAAGCCCACTAAGCAAAGACAAAGGACTTAATGGAGAGGCACTGAGAATAATTGAATTTTTTCCAGTGTTGTACACAATGCTCCTGACTTATGCCACCCATGTGCTTGAAGTGCTGCCCCCAACCCTCCAGAAAGCTGGTTCTGTTTGTGTCTGGGGTTCAAAACTGGAAAGGGCACAGATGCATGATGTGCTAATGAAAGCTTCTCTCAAAAGAAAGGAAAAAACCAAGAACCCATTTGCTATAACACTTTTCGTATTTATGGGAGTGCTTAGTCCTTATTTTCCCAGGAATCACATTAGCAATGCTTGAAGGGGCCAGGAAAAGAAATGTGTTTTACTGCTGGGGGAATAGCAGCATTCCAAGGCTGTTCTTTGTATTCCTTCTGTGCTACCTTTCCAAAAGCTACAGAATCAGCTCATAGCCATTCAAATTACAGACAAAAACAAGAGGTAAATCAGGACCATAAGAAGAAGACTTATCCCGGTGTATCAAAGAATCTGCAAGATCTGAATTAATTCTGCAGCTTGGGAAGGTCAGACAAACAAGATATTTCTCAAAAAAAGGAAGATTTGAGGAGTGAGGAAAGAGAAGCACTGTTATCTGTGAGCAACATGACCTGCTGTAACTGTCTCAAATGAACAAAGGTCCAACAGTTCAGACTTGTCACCTGAAGAAGTCTATTTTTAGGCTTTTAGGGTTTTGGGGTGTGTGGCTTGTATTATTGCATGAAGAGCTTCTTCCTTATTGTCAACACATTTACAATGTTTCTTCTACATTTTCTAATGAGCCAAGTCACCTTTGCCTGAACATCTGCAGCATGATGCAGCCAGAATGTTTAGAAAAGCACCTTTTCATTTGGGACAAGAAGTTCAACAATTTCAGGAGTCACATTTGAACCTATTCAATTTCATTCTGACAGATGCTGAGCAATTCATCTATACCTTTGTCCTGGTTGGAGTGAGAACAGAACAAATTCTGGTTAGTGATTACACTTTTCAGCTCAGTTCTTCTCTACTAACTGCACTGTCTGTTAGCAATGTGTTTTCCCAGGCAGTGTCTGCTTCTGGCAGTGACAACACCCCATGGTTAGAGTCAGTACCAAGGGTTGGTGTGCACACCAAGGCCACTGCTGGATATTCAAGTAACACTACACCAACTCAGTCCTTTGAAGTAACAAGTTCTAGGATATCTGAACATCAGCAAAAATTGATTACAATATAAGTATATGGTCTCTAAAACCATAGGGTGAATGTCAGGTTAATTTCAGATGGCTCTTGTCTTAGTTGATGAACACCAATTGAATTTTGTGTTTGTCAGGTCAGACATAGTGGATGTCAGTGTTTTAGGGCAGCAAACATCACCTTAAGCTGTAGATGCCATGTTAATTACAGCACTGGATGAAAATGGTTCTCCTTCCCTTTATTCTTCTTAGACTTGTCCTGATACCCACGAAGCTTCATCCAGCTAGTTGTAAATCCACCACTTCATTGAACTCCAAATGCTCTGCTTCAGATATCTCATGTTTAACTGCCATCCCATGGGGTTCATGTGAATCAGTGTGTGCAGCTCCAGGTGAGTCCCACCAGAAAAACTATGCTAGTTATTCTATGGTTCATGATGTCCGAATTACACCTTGTCACCTTGCACCTTCAGGAACTTGGGCTGCTTCATACCATATGGGATGTGAAGTGGGCTGAGAATGAGTTTGGTGACTTACATTTACAGTGTACCTGCACTTAGATCTCATGGAGATCTAAGATCTGTAAATTATGATAGTACCTTCAGATCAATATGGGTTTTGATGTTCTAAAGTATTTGAAAGGTGATAAAAAAGACCCTCCTTCTCCATGCTTAATGGCTTGGCTAACTTAGGCTGACCAAAATTTGCTGGGAAAATCACAGCTCTTATTGTATCATTGATGAGCTACCTTCTGTCACATCCACAAGCAGTGTTTTAAAGATCTAATGAGCACTGATGTTACAGCTCTAATTTGATTTAAAAGAAGAATGAAGGTTTGGTTTGCAAGATTTTTTAAGAAAGAATTGAAAAGATTGCTATCGATCTCGTTTGCATCAAAGCCATGTGGCAAGTTGATAGGCAAGAGACCTAATCTGACCAGTAACTGAGGAAGATGCCAGACAGCTTTACTGCTTAGAAATGTTTTAAAAGCCAAAATTAGTTTGCTTGGACATGTTAAAAGTCACAGCCATGCTCAGTGGGAAAAATAAGACACACGCTATTTTTCTCTAATGAGTGATGTTGAAGTTCACGAGCTCTGTGCAGCTTTGATCCAGACAGCAGAGGTGCAGGAAGGAGTGTCACAGGTAAAGCCAACCCCAACCTATAGCAACGAGTCTTTCAATGTATGAGCCATTGAAGTGGCTGACTCTAAGTGACGTTGGTTTCCACTGCTCACCAGGCTGCCCCTAAACCAGCAACTCCATTCCTTGTATCACTCTGTGGCAACACCCACCTACCCAACATTGAGATGTGGATTTATGTATGGAACTTGCTGGGGCTTCTGGGACCAGAGAAAATAGCAGATGTTGGAGTAAACATTGTTGTTTCAGTCACAACAGATTGGTTAAGTTGTGCAACATATTGGAAAAGATAGATATTAGACAGATATTAAAGTGCAAAGACATTACATAGGTATTAATCCAAGTGGTTTCTTTAATTAGGAGTTGACTGCCATATGCTTGGCACTGCAGGACAACTGTGAAGTTCAATTAAGTATAAACTAGTGCCAGTTGCAGGCATAAAGAGTGATCATTTCCTCCAAGCTCCCTATGCCCCAGGCAGCACACAGGGATCTCAAGGAAGGGCAACTGCCTATCTGAAAATGCCTGAACCCAGAGCGAGTGCATGGCAGCTCCAGCAACACACCACTGGGCACCTGGCTGCCCGCGCGGGGTCTCCTTCCCGTGAGCACCTTCCAATGAGCAGCTCCAACAGCTCACCCAAGACCTGCACCCTGCTGTTCACTGGTGAATAACCTGACAAGATCAGGGTAGAATAACAACTGGTGCCACAGCTGTGGTATATTGTTCACCATTGATCCTCTTTCAATTTAGACTTTATATTTAACTAAAAATAATTCTCTAACCAAATAAGAATAATGGAGTTAAGGTGAAATCTTATTGATGTAAATAATATAGGTCAGCCATAATGATCTTTTAGATCTTGGAATATAGCCACCTGCCTAACACTTTACATTCCTCCAATTTTAGTTCCCTTGTTTGAAAAGGGATCAGGTAGCTCTGCAGCTGGCACACCACTAAAATTCAGGGAGAGAGCATTTGGGCTTGGAAATGTGAATCTTACACTCTGACAAACTTGTCCACCGGGGTGGATGTTCCTGCCACAGGCAGTGTGATATTTTAGAAACATAAAAGGCCTGCTCTTTGTTACGGTTCTTGTCTGTGTTTAGGTAGCTAATTAAAAACAGAAAGAGGACACTTACGTGGTGGGGGTGTACACGCCACACGCTTTCATCTTAAGCATTCGGTCTACCCAGTATTCCCTGGGGACTCGGAAATAGTGCATCGATCCTCCGAATATTCGGAAAGGCATGCCCTCCAGCAGGAACTGCGAGTTCTCTGTCTGCAAGCCTAAGGTCCTTCCCCATAACCGCAGAGGGATCAGCTCACTCCAGTTAAACCTGGAAGAGAAGGAGACCCATGAGCATTTGTTACAAGTCTGTTGCCTACCCTGCAATGGTGAGATTATCCCCTCCATGTAGAATTTCACACTGGTACTTTGAATTTTGTCCTCCAAGTTGTACTTAGCCTTCTAACAGACTAGCCAACAATTGTGGCAACACATTATTCAGTGTTGTTTCTAAATCCCCTTTATTCTTTTCACAATGTAGTGAGTCCCAGAAGTTCTTTGATGGGACAGCGAAGAATTAATGCCAAAGCCGGTCTCCGGCGGTCGCCGAGCGTCAGGTCACGGTGAGGTAACAAAATCACGCAGATTTCACACCGGGCAAACGAACAGGTCTATACCTGTAGTCAGCACCTCGCAGAAACTCCTCCACAGCCGGATCCCCGGTGCTGGACATCTCCCCGATGGCGAGCACACTGGTTGACGGAGTCCCCCCCCGGAAGCGATTACAGGACACGCCATGATCACCATGCAGAGCCGCCACACTGATTCTGATATAGAATAAGCAATAAATTAAAAGCTAGAGCTCAGTTAATGTCAGTAAACATTGCTTTATTGAGTACTGTTCCTGGCAAAATAACTTTCCAATTTTTTCAATTACATAGAGGCTTTTTTATATAAGGCATCTTAAGTAATATGCTGAGGATTCTGTAAGGCATTTAACTATGTGCCACAAGACACTGTGTCAGAAAAATTAGCTCCATATAGAATGAATCGTGATTAATGGATATACAGATGAAATGCATTCTCCACCTCAGTGGAAACATCCTTAATTAAGACAGATTTAAGTACTAGGCAAGAGATTGCAAATGGAAGCAAGAACAAGGGAAGTGCTCAGAACAGATTCTCTCCTCTCATGAAGCTTTTTTGACATATTGAAAGAATTACTTGATTTCCTCTCTAGTTTGCAGATACAGCACTACATGCCTGAGCAAACCAAGAAACCACCATTTAAAAAAAACCAAACATACCCAAAACAACAACAGAAAAAAACCCAACCCAATAAAGGATGGGGTGGAGAGAAAGTTTATATGGACCATTGCAAAAGATTTCCATTTCTTGCTGCATGGCAAAGGAGTCAAAGTGGTAACAAAGCATCTCCTGCTAATTCCAGAACAATGCTCCTTTTCTCTGCCTTCACACACAGTCAGCTCTAAACCATCCCTCCTTGGCAGCTTACCAATGCCAGACCAGTCCTTTCTTATTATCATGCACATGGAAACCACTTGACAGTTGCAAAGACATAGCTAGTCATTGTCAACCCACAGTCTGGACCCATCAGAAGGGAGGCTCTGGCCCATACAGATACAATGATGTACACACAGCAATACACATGAGCTAGTTCACCACAGACATTCAAAGGTTTAGGGTGTCTCAGAGAAAATTGTCATCTTTTACCATCAGTTTTGGAAAACACAGCCCTGAGCTGGGGGCAGCCACTGTGTGGTTTGGAGAAGGCAGGGCTGGAGGACCTGTGTCATGTCTCTGCCAGGTGGCTTGGGCTTGACTCCACAGTGTGTTAGCCTCATGGATCAAATTGCCCTTTGCAGCATGCTGTGAAGACATTTCAGAGATCCTGATAACTGTGCTCCAGGCTGAGTGATGTGAAACATTCCCCTTTGCTGCACATTCCAGATTAAAACCAACTATTTATAAGCATTTATTTGTACAGAGAGTTCTGTCATTGTGACTTATCTAAAAATGTAGCGTCTTCAAGGTGAAAATTTCAGATGTAAAAAGTGCTACTTCCTGTTTAGATGCATCTGTTTGACAGTTGCCATTAACTAAAAGCTGTTTTAATATTAAGTTGCTTCCATAAATGCCCTCAAGATACCTGCTTCTGAAATCTGATATTACTGTTAGACTGTATCTTTATATACTGCAGCTTCTTTTCCTCTTCCACGATAACAAACGTTCTGTACATAACTCGTTAAAGCAAAACCAAAAATCCTTCTTATTTTCTCAGTGTTATTAGCTGTTCAGCTGTCACACTACCTTTTATTGAAATTCTGCCAAGTCCTTCAAACTAAGCAGCATGAACATATATCAGTAAAGACCTCCATGAAACACAACCTATTTCAATATTTGACATACATTTCTCTGAATCATGAAGTGAGTCGAAATACCTTGAACTTGTCCCTGAATCTCTTTGAGCAAAGGTAGGGATTTTGTTTTCTCTTTAGTCAGCCCAATCTTTGTGATAAAGCCCAGACCAAGAAAGGATTTTGGCTTATTCATTTAGGAACAGACTGCTGCTTAGTAGCTGTAACCCACCTCCATGGCAGGTGATGTTGCATGCTGGGTAGTGAGGCAGAGAATGCTGGTAACAAGCTGGGAGAAAAACAACTTTAATGATTAAATTTTGAGTTTGTTTTAATAACACAGACCAAACAAAATAGGCTAAAGTTCATGTCATTATTTTTATATCACCACTGAATTAATTTTAATTTTTTGAAATTGTAAAATGTGTCCATCTTCTCCATTACACCTGAATATTGCAAAGCTTTTCCATCTCTACATGTATCAAGCAAGCTTAAACCTCCCTTCTATAGATTGCTCTGACATGAAAGGTAAACAACTAAATATGAGATGTGACTTCCATGAAAAAAGTCATACTATAAGACATTTAGCAAAGGTTTATACAGCTTTAAAATACATAGGATTATAAAGGAAAGAATAATAAAGACAAGCACATAGCAAATAAAAAAGGGGAAAATAGGTTAAATATGTTCTAAGAACCTATTTGGTACATTCACCTATGAAAAAGCTAAAATGTTCCTGTGAAGAGCAGTAGCCTTTAAATGAATAAAAAAGCATTACTCTGGTCCATAAAAAGGTTGCATTTGGTGGCTAAATTTATCTCTTGTACATTTTAACAGCCAAATTCTTTAGGCAATCAAGATAATTTTCCAAACATGTTGAGAATCAGTCCTGTATGCCTCTCAGCTTTTCACCAGTGCAAGAATAAGACACGGAAATAGCCGTGCTCTAGCCAATCAGGGCACAGAGTAACTGCACAGCTATTGATGCATACCTAAATCCAGGAAGCAGAATTTTTATCATGCATTTACTAAATACTAGCATTCCTTTATTTTTGTTAGACAGTGATATAGACAGAGTGACACAAAATTGTGTGAAGAAGGTAATGGACATTTACAATTTAGGAGAATAATTTACTAAACAGATGGTGTCATACCTGTTGTACTATTGTTGTTAGTTCCAGACAGAGTTGTATGACATTATTTCTTGTTACTGAGTAATCTGTGACTTGTGCAAAGTAATAAAGTAATCTTTTATTCCAAGGGAAATTTTTTAGCCAATTAACCATGTGTTATGGATAGCCAGGTGTTTAAGCTTATTATGCTGATTGACAGGAGAGAGCGTTGCTGACATGATGCCAATATACAAGTATTACACCTAAGTTATAGTAACAACACAGGCCACCAATTACACAGATTGTTCTTTCTTTAGAAATCACAGCTGTTTCATAATCATTAAAAAGGCTGCCTAGTCCATTAACAGTGGCTGAAATAGTTCATTAGGAATACTTAACGAGGTTTTGGATGTTCCAATGCATTGTGTGGCAAGCAAAAGATTACACTGTTATGGGCCATACTGTCCAAGTATGTGAATTATACCATTAAGAATCCATGCACTCAACACAGTAAACACTAAACACATAGTCTCAAGCCATGGTGAGAATGCAAGTAAAGATAAATGGAGCATACCTTCCAGACAAGCTCACACAGGTAGCAGCACAGTGAAGAGCTGATGATGGAAAGTGTTGGGTACAGGAGCTGTTCTGACATAAAAATGCTACATGCTCTTCCTCCCTCTAGTGGTGCCATCGCTGAAATGGTCCGGACTGATCTGGCCTAGAGCTGGGCGTTTTCCAAGCCTCTCAGGGTGAAAAACTGGCACAGCCCTTTGAGCATGAGTGCTTTCTGTCAGGGGGAAGACAAGGAGCTCCCTGAAGAGGTAATCAGTGCAGTATTTGAATTATGTTGTTTGGCTTGGCTTGATGGGTCCTAGATGAGGGTGATAGCAGAAATACCTTAAGTTAACACTGGGGTGACCTTTGATTGTAATGATACAATGATGAAGTGCTATCCAATATTCTGTAAAAAATTAAATTCAGCATCTTCCGCATGCTTTAAATTCTGGCACAGGCTTATATTTTAGAAAAGGGTGAATAAAAAAAAAAAAAGTTCAATTCCCTGGCCTTGTAAACAAGCACTGCTTCTGTTTTGCATTGGGTTGAGCACTAAGTATTGCCTCTTGTCTGCTGTGCAGCTTGTGTACCTGTAAGAGGATCACTGAGACTTAAGAGGAGCCATAAATGCACCTAAACACTCATCACAGTTTACTTGATTTTTATTTTTTTTTTCTCAAATCCTCTGCTTTGGAGGCATATCAAGAGCATACATAAGAAATGGTAACCGGTCTGCATTGTCCTGGAAGTAGATGACACCTCCTAACTATCACAGTGAACTTGTGGAGTGAGAGAGTGAACTCTTAATTAAGAGTACTTGGTAAGATGCAAGTTAATTCTTTCTGCTTTTTCTTATGAAATCTATAGTCATACAGTAACTTGAACATAACCATTTTAAAGATTTCACCTAGTCACGTTGCCTTGAGTTCATGAGGTATTTGCATCACTGGTACACAACTTCCTTGGGGCCCAGCACTGCTCTCACTGCAATTAGCAGGAGCTTACACTGCAGTTCTTGTGCATAAGCCTTGCTCAGCTGAACAATCCCCCTGACCCCAGTGGGGCTCCTTCTGTGCCTAATTTAGGGCTGGAATTTGTCAGTGGGTCAGCACCCACTGGGCTGTTGATAAATAAGACCTGCTCAGTCTATAGATATGTAGATTTTCTATGCCCCTAAGGACCATATCCCCATTATTGTTACCAGATGTCTGGATTAAAGCAGACATTTTAATTATTTTTTTTTTCTCTGCTCTATTCTAGCGTCCCAATAACATAGGAAATACCTCTGTGTTGTGCAGCCAGCTGCAGTGGTCCTATGATGTCAAAAGGTGGTGCTCCTTTTTCCTTGGGCTAAACCTTGCTCCTTGGGGCTCTCAAAAGTATAGGTCCATATCAGGGAAGAAGATTTTTTAAAAGTACAGAGAGAGGAAGGCACACTTTAGCATTCACACTGCTTTTAAAGACTACCTTAAAACCGATGATTGGCACACTGGATTAGGAAGAGAGTTCAGCCTCTTCTCCTCTCTGAGACTGTTAACAAAGTTCACCTTCTCCTCTGCACCTCTGTGTGAGGAGATCTGTGCAGTACCAAGAGCCATATGCAGCCATAGTTTCTTTGTTTGAATGTCTAACAAGACTACAATAAATCCTGCTCTTAGAGTTGTGCAATTCCATCACTTCCAGAGCATTCTGCATCTTGCATTTGGTTGTAGAACTTCTCCTTAACATGTGCATTGTAACTGTTACTCCATGAGCTGGAAATGCATGGACATTATTTTACAGCCACTTCCTTGCAGAATGGTGTCTCCAGAAGCAGATTAAAGTAGCAAGCAGAAGTCAACAAAAACCCCTTCTCCTATTTACCTCATGGAATTATGTTTGAAATAACTGTGAAACATCAAGCCCTAGGCTGCGCTCGCAAAAGCACCTACACAGGCAAAGATTAGAATTTCCCCCACTTTACGCATGGTCTTTTAAACCTGATTCAGCTCATACCAAGATGCAATTATAGCTACTTTAATGGTATTGCTTGGGCACCGACTGAAATTTAGGTGTAATTTTTTGCTGGCAAAAGGCTTGGTGGAAAGTTTTCCCCATGACTCTGCCAAAAATCTGTATGCAAAATCTCTGCTGAGGCACCTGTACATCAGTGTATTTGGTAACTTCCAACCTGTCTATATTTGAGCCATGCTTTGCAGCACACTGAGCCCACACTGTCCTCCCTTCTGCCAGAAAAACAATTATTTTCAGTGCCTGAGCTCATAAGTTTCAAGCCAATTGAGGTATTTCTACATTCTGCAGTGTAGATTTATCCCCCCCTCAATACTTCAGTGATTCTTCAAGTTTCTGTTCGAAAAATGGAATAATGTATAAAGTGTTTAATTAGGATAACTGAATGGATTTTGCTATTCTTTTAGGTGAATGTTGGAGTAGGTGCAGAGATAGATGATAGGAAAACACCCATGCAGGTCACTGGTATGGTGATGTATTTTGACTTTAAATTTATATAAATTGCTGCAGCACACAAATGTAAACTGAATAGGAGTATAGCAGTTAAAAAACACTTTATGTCATCTGTTCCATACCACAATACTGATCCTTCCCACACTGGAAAAAAAAGTGAAAGCCACACTGATGTAGGTGAACATTTTTCTAATAGAAGATAGCTGTGGGTGGAAAAGACAAAACTTCTATCTTTAAAAGATGTAAAAAAAACCACCCTAAACTTTAAACACAACATTTTAAAAAGCAGCCAATTGAGGTGAATTGTTGAGGCAGTTTTAATAACCATTAATGAAAACAGCAAGTGGTTTTTCTGACAGCCCTAATTTCTTCCAGAGACCTCATATTTGAGAGATTACATGTGATACCTTGCATTACATCTCTATCTACTTTGTGGGACAATGGAAGGGAGATGAAGAACTCTTTCTTGTTCTGTGTCTCCATCCTTTGCACCCAAAGAAATCTAGGCAATGCAATGGTGGAATAGAACTGAAGCTAACCTCCAGTAGATGTTATGGTATGCAATGTACTTGTATGGAATGATGGTTTCTGGAAATTCAGATGCAAGGGAAGGTAGATATTTGTCAGCTGCCAGTAACTGTGTTGTGTGTAAAGCTCTTTGACAGAATCTGAAAATTATTGGTAAAATAAACATAGAATCCAATCCAAACATAGATCCTATAAGTCACAGAGCCAACAAAATGTGTGCACAGTGTCTTACAATTAACAACAAGGACAGAGATTTCAATACAGTTGCAGAAAGGTAAAAAAAACAAATAGGACAACAAGTTTCTCTGGCAAACTGGAGCTACAAGCATGAGAAAAATACCAGATCTTCCTTCAAAATCATCTTTAAAGGGAGGTAAAATTTTCCATTTATTGATATATAGAATCACAGAATCACTGTTATTGGAGAAGACCTTTATGATCATAAAGTTCAACCATCACCTATCTAACCAGAGCCCCTAGCCCACCGTATTCTCAAGCATCACAACTAGAACTGTGAAGAATTTCCAGAAGGTGGTCTTGATGCCATACATAGTGTGTATGTGGGATACTCTGAGACACTCTGTATGAGGAGTACACACAGGGGGTTCTTGTTCCATGATGGCTAATCCTGAGAACACTGTGCTCCCTTCTGGCCCACATGCCTGGTTTCCTTCCCATGGAAATGATGGCACTGGAGCTGCAGTGAGGACTAATGCACACACAAATCTCTCTCCAAGCCACCCCTGAGCACATGGGGCTCCTCAATCCCTTCAGGTGGTACCCCAAGGTGATCACAGGGAACAGAAATTGCTTAAACAACAAAAAGGCAGCAAACTCTACTGAAAACTTACTTGCAAGATTTTCTCTCAACATTCTTGTTTCAAATTATGCCACTGTGCAGGGTTTACCACCTGGATAAACATATTTTAAAGGTGCTAACAACCCATTATCCTGTGACTGGAAAAGACCTTTACAGAAAGAGGCAAAAGCCAGAAGGTCAGGGATTACCTGAGGTTTTTTTCCTGTGGTGTTTAAGGGTGAATCAGCGCTGGGAGGGAGAAAAAGGCAGGCTCAGATTCCTGGATCGAAGGCTACTCTGCCTGGTAGAGTATTCCAATCAGCCTTCAGTTATCTGCAGATTAAATATTTACCTCTAACCAGCAGAAATGTCATAAAAACCACCTGATCACAGGACAAATCCTCTACAGTGGTTTGCTTATTTTTGCAACAAAATACCTCCCCTTTAAAAATCCATAGAACTACAGCAATGGTCCAATTCTACAGAAATTTCTTTACTGGAAATGCAGTAAAGTGGAACTTGAAGAATGACCACAAGATAAATCCTTTGCTAAGAGAAATGGTACCTATTTAGAATAAATAAATAAAAGCAGTAAGCCCAGCTCTCCAAACACTAACAAACGATGCTGGATATTTCTCAAGTCAAAGCAATTTTTAATAAGCAGTTCAGTTTCAAATCAGTTGTTTGAATCCTGGTATGTCTGCTTTGTGCTGTATTTCCACTGCAAAGACTCAGTAGTTTGGCAGAATTGCCTACAAGAAGATCACGAAGAGGTTGGGTACCACTTCACCAACATGTACCTGATAAAAATGAGGAGCCAGGTGTTCTGTGTAACTCAGCTATTTACAGGTGTGTTGCAGCTTGGAGCATACTGGGTTCACAGAAATTCTGTGCTCATCTTTTACAAGCAAAGATATAGAAGAAACTTGTTGGCAGTGCAATAAATGAAATGAATACAATGTATTATATACAGTTTGTGTACTTCAAATTTTATTACAGATGGCTATTATTAGGGATACCTATACTTTAATAATTCTTTCCAGTTAAGTGCAGATTTTAATTAAAAGGACTGCTTTGGAACAGCAGGACAGTGCAAACTGAACAGTCATTTGCCAAGTCACAAGAGTGGTTTTGGCAGTCAGGTGTTGTGCTATTTTCTTTTGACATAATAGGTCATGTTCTGTACTTGGTGTAACACAGATGGGCTGTAATGACTTAATCAGAAGGCAGTGAAATCCTGGAATATTATGCCTTTTTTTCAAGTGCATGGCAGCCAGAGAACAGAGTGAAACACACAGTGTACTGTGGTTGTGAATACTTTTTCTTTAATTTTCAAACACTATTAAAAACCAATACTAGGTCTCTTGGTATTTCACCTGATGTCACATTGAGAACAGAACTGCATTCTGGTTTTGCCCTTATCCTTCCCCTAGGACAGATATTTTTTCATGGCACAAGAAACATGGCAAGTATACAAACAAAAACACAACAGAACTTTATCCTTGATCTTGATACTACTTAGTACAAATATTGAGTGGATAGACAAGACAAGCTGTATTTTGTCACATACGTGATACCATTTGCCAAGTAATATGATCCTTAACAATAAGTTTTTTAGATCTATCAAATAATAAAAAATAGAGCATTGAATAGTCATTCAGTGTTACTGGGACATGTAGAAAAATAATTTGCCAGCTATTAGATCTGGCATACAAAAAAAGTTCTTAAAAAGAGGATGTTTTAATAGATGCTATATAATAAGCAACTCATTAGGTACTGTGTCATGATGCATTTGCATCCCTGTGCCCTATGCTTTGGCCTTCCTGGCACTAACCAGAATGTCTCTTTAGTGCCCAACCTTCCCAAATGGATAGAAGGTGAAGTTTTTCTGCCACTACAGGATCTGATACAATTCTGTGATCTGAAATGCTGAAGGATGCTGTGAGGAGGTCTGTAAATTGGGCTGTGACTAGAGCACACAGGAGTGGAGCAGCACCCAAGGCTGACCACTTTTATTACTTGTCAGCAGCGTAAGAGATTTTTCACTAGAGAGACTGTTATTAGTCAGCAGATCTCCTGACACGGTTGCGAGTTACATTGTCTTCAAAGGCCTGCAGTTAAGTGAGGAACAAGATTTTGCCCATTAAGTAGGAAGTGGTAGCACTATCATGGAAATAAAAGGTGCTGTGTTATATAAAGAATTAATATGGAGTTGCACTACCTTAGAGCAACCTGAGCCTGCTCAGAGAAGAAGCTTTTAGAAAAAATCCTCTGGCCACTGACCAGACAAAGTATTTGATAGTGAGTTAAGGCATCCATGGCTCTCAGCTGTCCATCTACTGCCCCTCTCTTCAGTGTGCCCAGAACCAGTGAGAGCAGCAGAGCTGAGGCTGCCTTTGTGATAGAACCATCACAATTCCCTATGCAACAGCCAAGGCTGGGTGCCCAGCTGAGCACTGTGCAGGTGCAAACACCAAGTCTGTTCCATGTCACTCCTGCATTTCATCCTCTTACAGATGGCCCAGCTTGACACTGCTTCCCAGCGTATTTTGTAAAGCACAAAACGCTACTGAACTGACGGATTGACAAAGATTTGGTAACATTTCCAGTAACGTTTCCAACAAACCTGCCGTTAAAGTGAATTCTTTATAGGGAAAAACAAAATAATAAAAAGAAAAGAGTATTTCAACAATATATCATCACATTCAGAAAAATTATTTTCAGGAGGAAGACATTGTGTATGAACTCCTCTCCTTCCCTGTAGTGACCTATGTGGTGTCTCCCTCGTAGCATCGTGTCCATGTGACCAATGCTGCTGAATCCAGAAAGGGGGAAATCAACACAAGTCAGGGGCTTTTCCTCAGAAAGCACGTTGTCAAAGATGTTGTTTTCATCCATGGCTATATAGAGGTTGGAAGGAAAGAGTTTACTTGTACATGGAACTCCCAGGAATTGCAAAAACACTAACTGAACCATGACCAGTTTCAGTATCTACCACAGTGAGTATCTACCAACCCAAAGCCACCTGCAGAAGAGGTAAGGACAAATATTCAAGTAGCATTTCCATTTGAGAGTGTTGGCTGCACTTGAGAATGCCCAATGTAATAATCCAGGCTTGCATCTGGCCATCAAACCAGGGCAAAAAGCAGCTCCAAGGTCCTGGCACAGCCCTGGTTGGAGTCACCTCTCGTTATTGCAGACTTAGTTTTGTTTATAAGTTTGGCTATTGGGAGAGGGCAAAGAGTGGGGTCAGAGGAATATTTGTATCACAAAGGATCCCAAGTTCCCATGAAAACACACAATTAAAACAATTTGTAGGATGCTGCACCAATATTCAGCGTCCTAATTTGTCTCCCACTCAGTTTCTCTCAGTCCTCTACATCCACTTTGCACTTCAGGAGGGCTTGGATCACTAAAAATAAGTGATTTTGAGACGACGTTTGCAAGTGTGAGTAGGTTCCTCCCCCCCTTTATTGTAATAAGTGCAGCGCTTAGGGTTTATTTTTGCTAATCATATTTACAGTTTATATAAATTCTGTAGACGATTATCAGCTCCATACTAAGTTAAATTCTGTAGTCCTATAGTTTTAGCCACCAGCATGTCCAAGATGATTCCTTGAGATGGATCTCAAATACTGGTTGATGGAGCACTTAATGCTCAGCGCATGCTAGCTGGTTTCCTGGGATGCTTTCGGGGCCATAGCTCCTTTCCAGTGGGGATGGGGGTTGTGGCCCCTCCTGCAGCCCTGTGCACAGCTGCACAGGCATGGGAGGAGCACCAACATACCTTTGGGGCCAAACAGCGTGGCATAGCAGGGCTTGTGGCAGAAGGGCTTCCCATCGTGCTGGGAAGAGAGGAACATTAGGATACTGAGTGGTGACCACAGGTAACATGCAAGCAGGCACCCTTGTACTTTATGAAGAGGATTTAACACTGATTTTTTTAATTACTGGTTAATTGATCATTGCGCTGGTTTAATCTCCCATTTTCCCCATCTGTGTTGGATGATAAAAGCTGCTTGTAAAAGCATAGCCATCAAAACCATTAATATTTGTCAGAGTTTAAAACAGGTAATCTAAAGTCTTTTCAAGTACAGTCTTTTCTCTTTTTTTTTTTAGAGTAAGTAGTTTACTGGTCGCCTCGTCTTTGGGGCCCCATCATGCACCTTTTACTGTTCCTCCGAGTGCAGTGAAGTTTCCCATTAATGCTACCATTGATTGCCGTGCACAATCTTCGGGGCAGGGACTGTGATTCTTTCTATTTGCTTAATGAAAAGCACACTGCCTTTTAGCTTCTCTGGATTTGGTTGCTTAGGTGTTAGGTGTGAACTTAACCAATAGTGCAACATAACCTGGCATTTGCTTTGAGGGGAGCTATGAAGCCTTGAAATGCTCGTGGAAGGAAAGGGTTTGGGAAAGTTTCTTCGGGATAAATAAAATAAATGCAGTATCAGGCATGCAAGCTGAATTAAATTCCATCATCTTGTAGTTGGACTTCTCTCCATGCAGCCCTGTATCTAAGATTGATGCATATTTGGGTGGCATGAAGCCAATTGGTGCATTCTAAAAACACCAACAGTTGCAGATCTAAAGTGATCAAAAGCTAAAATCCTTGTCATTTCAAGGAAAGAAAACCCCACTTAGTGGTAGCAATTAGAAGTTTTTTAAGCTTTCAGCACATTAACAAAACGACACGTTTTGGAAACAGGAGGCTAAGGGTAGTCTTGAGGCCATCTGCTGCTGCCCATAGGCTGCTCATCCATGCTCAGGAAGCTGAATGTGCAGGGGCTTGCTCAGGGTGGTGAGTGCTGCAGGAAATAGACATGATGTGTTTTATAAACATGAAGGGCCACATATGAGCTGGTGTAAACCAGCAGCTTAATTTTCATGGCAGTACACTAATTCCCACCAAATGAGCATCTGGACCACTTCAAGCATCAGAGAAATCTGGGAAACATGTAAAACTTCTCAGTTGAGCTCAGATATGCAAGATCAGCATTTATACTTTGGAACTAGCTCGTTTTTACTGTGTACTGTTGTTAAATCCACCAAATACCTGCTGATTTCATTCCAGACACCTTGCAAGACACACAGAACATTCCCCAGTGCTAATGGTCGCTGCTGTGACAAGCCTCTAGATCCCTCTGAAGTCAGGATGCTCCTAAGTGGCTATTAACAGCTCTGAGTAACAACGATTAAGAAGATACTACACTGTCAGCAAAACATCCATCTCCTCTCCCATACATTTCAAAGAATTCGTTTACCACAGAAGACAGCGATTGTTCCAAGACATTGCTCAGCAGCAGCATGCAGGAAGAAAAACCTTTTGTGCTCCATAGGTTTTGTGTCACAGGATCAAAGCATTTGCCAAGAGACTGAATGTCTTTGTGAGCTTCACTTGAATTCACAAAACATCTGGTTCCAAGCCAAGACAACACAGACCTGTCTCAGTGGACCTGTCATTTGACAGATTTCCAAGTTTCCGAACATTGCACAGTTTTGCAAGAAACAGAGAAGGTGATTTGGGTTCTGTGTCTGCCCATTTGGTCAATAAACAGAAGACATCGCACTCTCTCTCATATGTGTGGAAAATAGCCTAAGTTATGTACTCTTTTCTAGAAGGAAAAATGCTGTAGTCCTTAATTTTTATATACTTTCCAATTTGACTTATGAGAGACTTACTCTTACCAAGACTTATGCACACTCTATTTTATATGCCTGGTATGATCACAATGCTGTCACAAGGAATAAAAATTTTTTACAAATAGCAGCTCTAGAATAATTTTCCTTTTCTAACACTTGCTCTGGTAGCTCATCTTCAAAGTAGAAGACTCCAGAGATCTTCAATCAGTGTTTGCTATTTAATAACCATTACTGTGGTGAATGTCCTAAAAGAGCAGAATTACAGAATGTTAGGGGTCGGAAGGGACCTAGAAGATCATCTAGTCCAACCCCCCTGCCTGAGCAGGATCACATCGAGGTGTTCACTGTCCCCAGAGTCCTTGGCTTAGATTCACTAGCAAAGAACATTGTTATAATAGAGTAGCACTGGTTTTCTTTTAAAAGAATTTTGTGTTTGAATTGAAAGACCCACGTACGGAAAGTGCCTGGATATGTCTGTGTCATGACAAATACAAGGACCCTGGTAACAGAGCATCACATCACTGACCTGGAAAATGCTTGTTCCTTTAATTTACTAGAGGTTCAAGACTGGTGAAACAAGCCCCGAGTACAGGGGTGGCACGCTGGAAGGAATGCCAGCAGGACAGGCAGAGAGCCAGGCGTTGGCTACAGGCGGCTCTCCTTGCCCGCGGGGCTGCGGGGAGGCCCCAGGGACCTCAACACGCCATGGGCCTTTGGGTGGCCAAGGGGCAAATGCTGTGACACCAAGCGGGCGACTCCCGCGGGTCCCGCTGGCCAGGCTGCCAGCAGGCCGAAAGAGATTTCCTAGAAGATGAAGAGATGCAGGCAAATGCAAGTTTTTCAGCGTTACCAAACACTGGTCCACTGCAGACTGTTACATGCACTGAATCACCTTCCTCTGTGGCTTTCTGCATTTTATTTATTTTTTTTTTCTTTTCAGAAATGTTTCCTGGCACAGGTCACAACATCACATTACTGACATGCTGCAGCTCTTTGCTAACTGCTACTGTGATGGCCAGCTATGAAGATTGTCCTGGGGGTCAAAGCAATCCAATGATTGAGCAGTCTTTGTCTTTGCAGGGAATGCTGGTTCCTCTTGTCTCTGAGAGATGTAGAGAGGAAAACAAGCTGGTTTCACCACAAGGCAATTTCAACCTGCTGAAAGGAAGCAGGGAAGAATTTTCCTGAGCCTTAACCCTATGTTGCCCCAAAACCAAAACAGAGACATCTGTGGAGGGGAACCACTGGAGTAGCCCCACAAATTCTAAAAAGAAAGAAGGAAAAATCTAATTAAATTCACCACCCAGATAGGAACCGAGCGTGTGCTAATTAGAAAAGAAGGATAATGCTGAAGCATTCTTGAAGAGCTAAATACTAAAGTGAACATTAGGAAGCAGCTTTTCTATGTAAAAGGCATACTGAATTTAGATGACATATTAGATGGCAACAAGATGGCAAAGATTCAAATGAAGAAATAATAAAACAAAATTACAGAGACACTGATGTATGGCCACAGCCATTTAGGTCTGAATTTCTGCACCACCCCATAGGAGTCACTGCAGAAACAGTTGGTGCAACTGGGCTCTTTCCCAAAGGAGTCTAAACCAGTTAATAATACCTATTATATTATTATTGTTGCTACTATTAACGAATCTGTATAACACTGAAGAGGGAACAACACAGAAAGGCCAAAGACAAAATGAGACACATCTTAAACCTCTACGAACATGCTAATGCAAATGATCTAGTCACACTCTGCTATGGCTTGCTTAATAATCTGGGGACTAGAAGCCAGAAATTTTTTCCTTTTTCTTCCACTTGCTGGTTTTCCTTTTTCCTATCCCACAAATGTAACAGATTTCACAAATTTTCCCACCCTGTAGCAAAGGAAACCACCTCTGTGTAAGTTTTTCCACAGCCAGGCAAGGCTGGCCCATTGAATACTAGCCTTCATCGGATGTGCCGGGGTTGGGTTGGTGGTGCTTGTGGTGCCTGCAGCAGAGCCAGGAGAGGGGCAGTGTGTCCTGGCACTGCTCTGAACCCCTCAATTTCAGACCTCCATACTCCGGCTGTGAAGGAGCTGAAGGTTTCCAGGAAGTCTTGGACAGCAGAACCTTTGGAATGGGATTTCACATATCTGGGTTGTCAGGGAATGTTTACCTGGAGCTTGGAAAAGGATGGGGAGTAAAAATGGCAAGTGTAGAGGAAGACTTGGATGCCAAGATTATTAATCTTTTTCTTTATTAAAAATCATTATGTTCTTGGTACTTCTGACTATTTCACATTGATGGCAGACATGAAAGGGAGTAATTTTTTTGAATGTTTGATCTGTTCTTCAGCTGCAGTAATCTCCCTGACCTCTGCGGTTCTGAGCTCTGAAGCTGTCAGGTTCATTTTGAGTGAGGAGGCAGCACAAAACGCCATTTGTCGGGTGTGTGCTTTTCTTGTGAACAGTACAAGAAAAAAAACTGCAAATAAAACAATATCTGGTGGTGTTTAGGCATTTTTAAAATCTCAAATATTGGCTTAATGAGGTCCAATTTACTCTATAATTACTACAGAGGATTTCTCCCATGGGTAAAGGGTTTAGATTTGATCTGAGAAAGAAATTCTTCACAGAAAGAGTGATTGCCTGTTGGAATGGGGAATGAATAGAAGCTTTTCCCCTTGCAAATATCCATACAGCCTCAAATAACAACTGGATTCAGTACAATGAAGCTTTTGTTGTCATCAGTTAAGCTTAAGTTGACATAAAACTCAGCACTGACTGCATGCAGACTCCTAGAAGTGCAGGGCCATCTCCAAAGTCTGGAGAAGTCAGAAAAAAAAAACCCAAACCAAACCCCTTTAACCCACCAGGGTTTTAGTTCAGACCGTAATTTGGGTGAAAGCATGAAGTACTGGAAAAGAGCTGATTGTATTTTTTCTAGTTAACTGTTATCTACACCTTATATCACAGAAAGTGTTCATGGCACAACTTCCATCTGAAGAGTCTGTGGTTGAAGTAAACCCCAATATAACTCACAAAAGATTAACTTATCTCCAGTTGTGAAAATACAACATCCTGCTTACTCTTGTTTGAATTAGTTTTAAATCATGCAAGATAACTTTCACAAAGGTCCTGTTACAAGGAATTCATCACAGATGTAGACCTTAGGCCAAATTATGACGAAAAAAAGACTGAACATAAAATGTTAAGGAACAGCTGATGTGTTTTAATTTATGAAATGCAAACTGGACACGTTCAGTAGGTTCTGACATATTTTTACTTGCTAGTATCACTGTGGGGCAATGCAGAAACCATTGGTGAAAACTGCCAGCTCCCATGCCTCTCCCCTTTGGCAGCTCAGTATTTTCGAGCAATTTGCATAGAGAAAGAAATAATAATCAAAAGAGTTGGTCTAGATGAGCACTGGTGTTTGGGACCAGATGCCATAGAGCAGTGGGGTGTTGGGAGTGGATAAGGAGGACTTTTAGTGCAGCTTGAGTTACTGCAAATGAACTTGATTCATTTTATTAAGGGAAGGCAGAGGAAGAGATGAAGTTAAATGATTATCAAATGTCAAGAAGTGTATCATGCTACATCATGATAGTTCCTCAGGCAAGTTCTTACTGCAGTTTCTCCAAAGCACTGCACTGTGGTACTGCTTTTGTAGGAGGCTGGTTTTTGCACATAATAATACATTGTTGGCTTGGTTTCTAATTTTATTTTCTTTTTTTCCTCTCTTCCTTCTCCTCCTCCCAACACTTAGGAAGAAGGCCGTGGTCAGGGCTTTACTGATGGACAGTACCAAGGCAAGCAGCTTTTCAGATCTAGACAGGATTGAAGCAGATTGTGGGTGGCAATGAGTCTCATCTCAGTGAGCAGAACAAGGTGACCTTCATCTTAGCAGCCTGAATAATGTTCTTATAATGTTTGGGTGGTTGTTTTTTTTAGGGATGATCCTTTAGCATATTGCAATAGTCCTCCACTGAACCCTTAAAAAGCATCTCCTGGAGAGCTGACTCATGGCTTCATGAATCATCAGACATTCAATCAATCAAGGACTAAAAAGTCAACAATAATGTTCAGGTAAAGTTTTAAAAATCTGGCTACTAACGGTATGAGCCAAGAATGGGTAAGGAGGTGAGCACAAGGTCTGCGATGGAGACTCACTGTGTAGAAAAAGGATGAATTGACACCATAAGCAATCTTAACTCAGAGCCTCGGAAGCTAGGAGTAGGAAAGAGTAAATCAGAAGACACAAGACACAGTAGTTCAGAGAACATTGTTATATTCCCAAGGACTTGGTGAACTTGGAAATAAATAGGATACTGAGGTCCAAATACTTTTCAACAGTTTAATTGTTGGCTTCAGTGGAAATTTCTCTAGGTTTTCATCCTTGTTACAGAAGACAGAACCTACCTACTTTTATCTTCTTTTACAAATTCATTTAAAAAGAGACAAACAAAATTTTCTGTTCGTAGGCTTCTAAAAACATATGTGGGAAATATGTCCAGACTCTACAGTAAATACAAAGTGGTTGTTACAAAAATTCTCACCAGTGTTTAGAGTTAATGCAGTACCTGTGAGAAGCTCTAAGTACTGTGGATACAGGCAGTAGAGCTGCTGGCATTAAAGGGCAGATTTACAAAGGATTCTGGGATTTGGACACACTAGTATAAAGCCTTGGCAGATTTTTAAGTGTCCAGTGTTCATGTATTTCTTAAAACATTTATGAAATGTCCTACAAAGCTTACCCTAAGCAAGTAGGGTAGGACTAGCACAGGCCAGTAGTGGCTTTTACTCTCTGCTTGCCACAGAGTTACAGTGGAGCTGCAGATTGCACAGCGCTGTCACTCGCTTGCTTTCGGCCCTCCGTGGTGACATCATGTCTCTCCCTCTTCTTTGCAGCCCACAGACATTGACAAAGGTGAGTCGGGTGGTGGGAACACCTGAAGCTGGATGGTTGAGCAAGGCTGTGGATCTCGATTCCCGTTGCTCCTTGTCCTGTTTCTGAGCACTATGGAGCAGAGCCTGGACCCTTCCACCTGAGTCCCACCCTCAGGTATTTATTTCTAGCCATTATTAGATCCTGTCTCAGTCTGCTCCAGACTAAGCAGCCCCTGAGGCTCAGGGGGTTTGAAGTGGCGGGTGTTGGAGGAGCACTGGGCAGAGGAGGTGTTGGGGCCCTGGGGCTGGCTGTCACTCACATTGAAGAGGGCAAGGGGACGCTGAAGGTCCCGGCTAGCCCGGGGTTTGGCTGCGGCTCGTTAGGCTGGAATTCATCCCGTTGGTGGAGAGCTGGCCGGGAGTCATGCCTGTCACTGCCGATTGCTTTGCTCTGCTGCTTGGTTCGAGGCCACAGCTCTGCGGGGAGGGGGCTCTGCTGGCCCAAAACGAACCCTGCCAAGAGGAGCCACTGAGGTCTGAAACCAAGACCCGACTCAAACCCAAGGTACTTAAAAAAAACTATTATGCAGCAACTTTTCTAGATGACTCTTCTGAAAGGCAGGAGTTTTGCTACCAGATGTCTACAGCAAGAAGTGCTCCATATGAATCAGAAAAGTTACGTTAAAAGAATATAGAATTGCAGAATAAAGTAAGAGCCTGCAGAACAAGATAAGACACATGCTAAAGCCCAGTCATCCTAATGGAAACAGTCATATTGGACAACAATGTAAATACAAGGGAAACATCTAATGGTAACAAAGAATTACCTCACAGTTCCCTCTGAGCAAGAAGAAAGGGCTAACATTTAATTGTGATGAGTTTGTGGTCTGGCTACACCAGAGGCTTGCAGTCATGAGTCTCAAACACCTGACCCCAGAACACAACAGGAGCCAAATGTTGGGGTGTCACCATGTGGATGTGTAGGTTACCTCCCTGGAGGTCACTTTTGTCTGTTTCTAGTGTTTCGGCACTTGCTGAATCTCATTGGCCTCTGCCCATCAATCCAGCCTGGACAGATCCCTCTATAGAAGGGGAAAAGAAAATAAGCCTTACAAGAAAATAATCATGAATAAAATTATTACAAATAGCCCTGCTGATAACTTACCATGTTTTCTTCTCTGCTTGTCTGCTAGCCTTAGCTGATATTCCCAAAATGACATGCTGAAGCAAGCTGGCAAGGTAAGGTGTAAAGCCTGCCCAGACAGGTGCTGTGAAGGAGGCTGCCACAAGGCCAGGAGGACCCCAACACTGCCCACCAAAGCCTGTGCTGACCTCTCACCACCCTGAAAACCCCCTGTCAACGTGTAAAGCTGGGCAGCCTCGAGGCAGAGCCTGGGGAAGCCCCAGCCCAGCTCTGAGGTGGCAGCTGCAGCGTGACGGGACCCGAGCAGGGGCTGGAGGGCTCAGGGGCATGTGACTGGCAGCAAGGCAAGATAAGTAAAAATTTCACTCTATGAAATACAGCTTTCAACATAACCTACAAAGGAGGATTTTTCCACTTCATAATGCTTATTAAAATTTTTTTCTAATGAGCATAATTTTAAGCCTAAAATGGCTTTTTTTTTCCACCCACTACTCATCAACTGCCAGTATCAAGACTCACTCTGTCTGGGTGCAAAACATTTTGTTCTCCTTTTCCTGCAACTCTGAACTGAAACCAATAAAAGCCTTTATAAGAAGAAGAACATATGAAATTCAATAATGAAATGGAAACTAATAAACACTTTGAAGCGTACACAAGAAAGTTCAAAAAACATGAGTAATCACACTGCTGTGAATGCAATACTGCATGAGAAGCATGCTGGTTGATGGATTGGGGTCAGAAAAGCTGAGCACCTTTCAGATTCAAGTCCCTGGAGCCATTTGAGTTTAGGAGAAGTCCAAGGTAAGTGCAACACACATGCAGGGTTTCTGAACCCAAGGCGTGCAAGTCTAAGCTGGAAAGAAGACATTTCAACCTCCCAGTGCTGGGGAACCACTCGGGACACTTCTTATTTTTCTCACTTTAAAACAACTAAGTTTTTAAATGTTAAAACATGTATTGCCCCAGCCTTGCAAGGGTTTAACTGCCTGCCTCTGTGGCTTTCTGTCTAAAATAACTAACAGGGGGTTGCACTCCATGTTCTAAGGTTGGATTATTCCATTATTATATTTACCAGAATGACACCTTTCAAATCCTACCCACAGCTGCATTTGCAAACACATATCTGCTAAAATAAGCATTACAATGTCTGACATAGCTTCTCTTACATTTATATGTCATCAAGTAGAGATATATTTACTTCTTGCAGTCACTTGCTTTTATAAAGTAAAAAGGTCAGTGTCAAATATATCACAGCATCTTGCTGCTGGTAGATTCTTTTTACTCCTGCAGCTTCCAGTAGGGTGGGGGTGGGGGAGGAAAGAATATTTGCAGCCAGATCAGAGGAGGCTGTAGAGTTTCTGGAATGAATGGGAAGTGCAGGGGTGTAAAACTTAACTGCTGTCTTACACAGGAGTCAGGCTTGACTTGAACAAGGGAGATCTCTTTCAGAGTCCACTATTGATCTGTGAAGGCAAAAGGAGAACAAGGTACATTACAAAGATGTTCAAAAAGAGATGGAGATCCTGGGTAGGATAATTGCTGGTAATCTATAAACTATTTTGTGTGTATTAAAGTATTGTGGAAACAGAGCAGTGCTCTTTGTGAGCTTGGTTAATAGCAATAAATATGCTATTCTTTATGCTCTTCAGGGTGGGAATTTCCCTCTTCCTGTTAAACTGTTTTATTAGGAGAATTCATCTGGGAAGCAGAGATGTGGAATAGTTTATTCCCTTTGGTTCTATGCATTATCAATCATTAGAAAGAACTGTCATACTGTATGTCACTCATTCACACAGATGATAAATAAAAGACAAGACCTCCTGCTTAATAGTCCACCTGTTTTTAAATTGCTTTCTCTATTGCCTAGCATGTTTATCAGTGATGATAGAAACACAGAAAAGCAAATGCCAAACTTCTATAGGCTGCTCCCTAACATCACACCTAACAAAAAAAGTGGAAGCCAGCCTTTCAGCCAGCTTTGATTAGCATGATAACCGTGTAGCAGCTTGATGGTCAGCGTGGAATGATTATTTGTCCTCCCAGCACCAACAGCTTCGAAGAAAAGTTATACAACCTGTTAAAATGCAGGGATGTATGTCTCCGTGTGTGGATGTGTTCTCATTCACATCATACATGCAGGTCTAACTGGGGTATCAGGAAAGCCTGACACGGTCCATCCACTGATATTCCCCGTTGGAACAGATATTGGAAGTGACTTAAAAAGTAGCTGGGAAGATTTGCTGGTCATCCTTAAGGCACCCTACCAAGAAAATTCTATGGGACATAAGATTGATGATGATGGCTGAAATGGCGTGTCTGGTTTTAGAGTAATTTAAGGGAGAAGGATTGCAATGGATTATTTTTCAATGAGTTTTTGACTTTTGTATTCTTTTGGCTAAAATAAAAGTAGAAAACCAAAGAAACACATAACAAAAAAAACCCCCAAAACAAGCCGACAAACGAGTCAAAAAAACCCACACAACCAACAAAATCACCCCCCCTCCCCCCCCCAGCAAACACCTTCAAACAGGCACCCGGAGCAACGCTGCCCAGCGCGGAGGGGCCCAGCACGGCCCGGGCTACCGGGGGGGGGGGTCCCTCGGCCCCGCTCCCGCCGCTGCCCGCCAAAGGCGGCCCCCGGGCCCCGCAAAGCCGCCCGGCCAGCGCAAATAAACCAAATATGGAGAGGTCAGATACCCACTCCCTGAATCACTGATTCTGTAGTGATGTTCAGGACACTTTGGAAACCACTGTGGCCATATACACAATTTGCATCTCTGTGTTCTATTACAAAACTTATCTAGCAGAGAAATAATTTTGGACTAAAGAGGTACAGAACTAAACAGTAGTTTTGAGGGGTTTGGAGGAATTTCTTTGGTTTGGTTTTCTTTTGTTTGCAGCACCCGGGCCAGGCCCAGGTGCTTGCGGGTCTTGGGGTGCAGGGGGATCTCCACCTCCTCCACCTCCCCGTACTTGCGGCACATCTCGGCCAGGAAAGCCTCCCGCACGTTGTCGTTCAGCCGGGCGAACGTCACCTCCTTCAGAGGGATCTGCCCCACGTAGAACTCGTCCAGCTGCGCACCCCGGGGAGAAAAGGGGGGGGGGGGGGAAATGAGGCGAAACGGCCAAAAGATGCTCCTTTAGGTCCTGTATCGGTTTGAATTTTACTTGGGCTTATGATATTAGATGAAAACAAACAACATGTTTGTATTTGTGTGTGTATCCACATACCCTTTACATAGTGCCTGAGTCATGCAGGAGTCCAGGTTGTATTGCCCAAGAAGCTCCACTGCTACTAAGGTAAGTTACAGTAAGAGGAGTAGAGTAGAGTAGACTAGAGTAGAATAGAATAGAACAGAATAAATATAAGACAGATATATACTCTCAGTATTTTATTTCAACTGTTAAAAAGATGTTATTCAGTGTTAAATCTGAACATGTTCAGAGGGGGTTTGTTTCTCTATGTTGTTTTAGAAGATAAGATCGATCTCCTGAAAAGCTTTTTCTCCTCAATACCAGGACATTTAGACCAGGCTGACCAAGACAATGGCTTGGAAAGACAGTCTCTGCTTTGTGTGTGTTCTCAGGCTGTCTAGAAGGGATTTGTGGGAACACTCTTCACAGTTTCCAAGTTTCCCATGCCAGAAAAACTTTCCAGCCCATTCAGTGGTTTTGCAATCACACTGAATCCAGACAGTGCCAGAGCTTTTAAATTATTTCCTTTGCTATTGGACGTAGCAGTGGGGTGGGAGTTTGAACTCAATCTTGATTTCTTGATTAAATATAATCCCCCTGCCACTCTGACCTGCAACCCATCAAGCAGGCTCATTTGACTTAGGATAAGATGGATCACATCCTAGAAATGTCTCTTCCACTTTATGAACTGGAGAATCTGATCAACTAGCTCTCCTGTAGATGGTTGAAGTCCTGTGAGATTAACCCAGCCCATAATGTCAATAAAAAGAAGCAAAATGGGGAAGAAATATTCAAAGTCCCAGGTTCCAGACAACTAAACCAGATGTCAACTCTTGGTTTCAAAAAGAAATGTATTGAAGGTCACTGTTGTGTGCCAGGGGACTGGGAAAAAGAGAGCAGGATCTTTCGGGAAGGGGCTGTGCTGGTAGCAAATTGTTCAGAGTTTTCAACCTCTTCACCATAACCTTTCTTCATATGCAGAGAAATAACAGATTTGACTGAGCAGCTTTGGGACTGCAGGGTGTACAGATCCCTCCACACCAACAGCCTGGGGAACCCACAACAGTCCTTCCAATCTAACTGCTTCTCCTCAAACCAAAATAATCAAGAAAGTTATTATCATAAACAGCACAATTAACACAGGGATCACAAGGGATGAGTCTCAATTTCTGATAATCTTAAGAGAAAATGAGAGCATTATTAAAACTTCAGTGTTGAAATGGTAGCTACATTCACATCTCCATACACATCACCAGCACTCTACAATCTCTGTCAGTCCATCCTCTACTGTTTCTGTGGCAGTTCCAGAATCAACAAAATGTTCAAAATCACAGTCTAGACCCTTAGTGATGCCCACCTTGAGCACCACTGCAAGCACCTGTGATGGACCAGGAGAGGAGGCAGGTAGGAGCCTGTGAAAGCAATTTTAAGCACTTCCCTATACCAGGCACCCTCTGCCCGGGCTTCTGGGCACCGATACCCACGGGAGACGTGTGGGCAGAGGTGGGGCTGTGCCTCAGGAGCTGAGCGGGGTCCCAAGCCCGGGAGGGTCGGTGCAGTACTAAAGAATGTATGATAGGATAATTCATGATTGTGGTTTTAGCCTCTTAGATATTACAGCCATGTTGTTTAACTTGTTTTTAGAGATCCAAATGTGCCATGAATTTATTTTAGCAGAGTTTAGAGGAGAATAAGAGTATACTGGGGGCAGCATATGGAGAGATTAAGTGAAGAAAATGCTGGTGGCTGAGAAGCAATCAGGACAGAGATGGAACTGAAGCAGCAGTGGGAGGAGGGAGGTGGAATACAAGCTTCTGAAGGTTGTTTCCCGGGAAATAATGAAGGGGTTTTTATTTTTAAATGATCCTGTGAACTTAGGTAATCTCTAATAACCCTCCAAACAACTCAGAGGATAGTGACAATTCATTATTGCAACATATCAGTGGTAAACAGAAAGCTGATTCACGCACAAAACCCGATGATGATATTATCCTGCTGCTCTCTGTTCTAGTTTTAAAAAGAAAAAATGCCAGCACTGAAGAGCTTTCAGCAATAAGCTCATAGAGCTTCAAAGCTCTATGCACTTCAAAGCTAGATTGGTAGGATTTAAGGTACTTGGAGAATGATGCAGACACTTTAAACTATCTAAAAGTCCCTTTGCTTATTCATAGAGCTTAAAGATACTCCATGCAGGCAATTCACATACTAAGCCACTCAAAACACCAAAACCTCACACCTTAGTGCTTCTTTCCAAGTAAGAGAGACTGAAAAAAACCTAAATATCTTCCTGCATTTTGTGCTCAGATAAAATGGGATCCTATCTGAGAGCCTTTTTTGGAGGTAGAACAGGCTGTAGATCCTACTGAAAAAGCCCCAACATGGGCTTTTTAATTTAGAAGGGAGTACATCTGCTTTAATGTGATTCTAATGTGATGCATTAAGAAAAGCAGTTTCACAGGTGGTTGAGAAGTAATTAACATTTAGCTAAAAGAGTATTTTAAGAAATCTGTGACTTAAAAAGGCTTTAAAAAACATCATACTGATAACTAAATGTTTGTCATTTTCTTTTAGTCCAATGCATTTATTTAGATGGTTAATTCAAGAAGCAAGGGTTATACTCTACACTGGCATGTACACATCAGTTGCAGTAGTATCTCATTTCTTCTGTAGCCTTGCAAAGATAGTTCATTACTACTACTACCAAGAGTAACTAATTCACCATCCAGTTTTCTTCATTTCCCAGCAGAAGGAAGACACTGATTAACTGGAGCCAGTTCCATGGAGGTCCATTGGGATCTGAGTGCTTGCCCTGTGAACTGAGGCTGAGGGAATTGGCTTATTCAGCATGGAGAAGAGGTGATTTCATAGGGATCTTAGTTACCTGCTAGTTACTGAGAAGCTGGAGTCAGACTCTACTCAAACTCCCACCATGTAGCACTGAGAAGTCATCAAAGCAACCCAGTAAAGAAAGGCTAAGAGAAGCACACTCACGTTTTGTCATTTCAGAAAGATGGATACGTATATATCAAGCACTTTATTTGCCAAGTCTTCCATCCTCAAATACTTCTATATTTTCCAAAAATGCTCTCCACTTACTGAAGTGCTTCCCTTTGATACACCCGCCCTAAACTGCGGCCAGGATCTCAAACAGCCCAATGACTTCTGTACTTGGAGATTATAAAGAATCAGAATATAAAGGTGTTTTTCAGTTCTTTCAGGCATTCAACTTTATTGTATATTGTACAGAGATCCTAAAGACACCACCTTTGGGTATTTGGTGCTGTTTGGAATTGGATAACTAAAAACTAAGCTCTGTGATAGATAACTGGTAGATGACTGATTTTTTTTCTCTAGGTTTGAGCCTCCTGACACATTTACCCCTCTGGCACCAAGGAATTAAACTTATTTCACTGGTAGACTTCAAGTTAAACCTCAGAGAGATTCAGCCCAGAGAGTCTTCCCCTGGAATCCTGTATGTTAAAAACCCTCCCCTCTGTTGCAGTTCCAAGCAAATGGGAACCAACAAGACTGAAAAGACATTTCTCATTCTATAGGAGATCCTGACATTTCAGAACATTTTTTTTCTAAGTCAGAACTAAAGCTTGACATTCAGTCGTGTAAAAGAGTAAATCACAATTTCCAACATGAAATTGACAGTACAAGTGAAATGTCTGCACTAATGAGATAATCTGATTTATAAGGACCAATAAGGCAAAGGATGTGTTAAGCATTTGAATATTAGAGCTGAAGGCCTGTCTGGAGAAGTGAATGCTTTGAGGGAATGCAATGTGAGAGCAGAGTAGGGGGTTGTGGTATGTGGTAAAATGTATGTAAAAGTCAGTAAATCATGGCTGGGAGTATACCTGTCCAGATGACCAGACAGCTAGCAATTAGTTTTTCCTCCAATATAAACTGCACATGGAATATCCTGTTTAATAAGCAGTTTTGGACCTACATTCTATTAATTTATTTCACTTATTTTGCTTAACTCATCTGTACATTTAAGGCCAAATTCTGCCATTCAGTTGCTTCTGCATTAAGTGAAAAAAAACCCAAACCAACACATTTGTTTTTAGTTTGCTGTCTACCAGTTTAATTTTATGTCCCTTATCAGCCATCCTGAGGGCTGCTTTAACCAAACTGCTAGAGGAAAAAAAAAAATCCCTTTCTTTTGGAAATGACAACTTCTTGTCACTAGAGCTCACTGAGGACGCTGAAAACGTGGGGTTTAGGTATTATTTCAGTTCATTTCTGCTAAGAACTGGAAGGACACCCACCTGAATTGAGGCAAACTGACTCCTCAGGTGTAACCCAAGACAGAATTTAGCTAATTCCTCATAAAGAGGGAAGATTCATATGCCTTGTTAGAGCAAAACAAGCAGAAAAAGCAGCCTCTTCCTATGTTGGCAATACAAAGCAGTTCTATGCAGTTGACTTTGAAAGCACCTCTAGAGGAGCAAGGGGTTCATCACTGACTGGGTTAACACATAGATTCAAGTCAACCCAACAAAGATGTGTGCAAAACCAAGACCAGCTTGAATTATTCCTGGAGTTAAGGTCACTGCTGCTTGAAAAGCTGGTGAAGGGTGTTGGGTTTTCATTGGTGCTCAGGGAGCGTTTTCCCTCCTGCTAATCCCCTTCGTGTGTGGTGTGACTGACGTGAAATTGTCCCAGAGTAAAACACTGAGGGTGTCTTAAAGTGGTCACTTTGTGAATGGCAGTGTGAGGTGGTGAGCTTTTGCAATTGTTAACCATCTTTCGGCCAAAGTGCTGTATTTATCTTTGTTCTCTTCTCCCCTACACAAAAGAGCAGCATCCCTGGGGATGCTCCCTCTGGCACCTTGCCGCCTGTCCCCTGCAGCTGCCTTCCACCCACACCCTGCAGCAGCCGAGAAGCTCCTGCATCTTCTGGCTATTTCTACAGCATCCCTGCACCCCTGCCGGGCTGCTCGCTTTCTTCCACGCGCCTAATGCAGGATTTGTAAGTGCCGAAGGATTTGTGCTGGCCGACCTGGCCCCGAAAAGCGTCCTTCCCAGACAAAAGTAAAAAGACACACCTGTCTACTCATGGTATTCAATGACATAATGATGTGTTTTAAAAGTTGCAAATGAAGTTGGATCAAACCTTTAAAGACTGCTAGTTAAGCCATAAAATATGATTGCAATTCAGTGGTTAGGAACCAATTAAATGTACTGCACTTGAGGCAAAGAATGAAAGAGTAAGTTACTATCAAATTTCAATGCATAGAACAACCACATTTCAGTCCATTTAAAAAAATATGAAATATATGTTTCTTATTTCTTCCTTGAATTTCTGTATTTCTGTCCATCTCTGGCCTAGAATTTATAACTGACAGATGCCAAACCATATACAGGGAGTGCTAAATATTTGATATAACTAACTTAGAACTAGAAACAGATGCTGTAGCTCCACTAGGGTGTAAAACAGTGTAAAATGTTTGAGTCTAGTTCCAACAAATCATGAGATACCAGACTACCTGGCGAGCAATAAAAACTTCAAATAACACCTTAGTCTCCTTCATCAAACACATCATGAATGCTTTGCTCAAAGTTCCAGAGAGTATCTACACCTGCACAAATGTATCCTATATTTAGGGAGCAAAAAACTAGGAGAGAATAAATTTTTCAATGCTAGGTCAGTTAATTAATGAGAATTAATGTCATTATTCACAGAATGCACCACCCCAGTTTCTGACTCCCTCCCCTCCGTCAAAACCCATGACAAAATGTGGAGAAGAAAAGCATAACTATATTAGGCAATTGTTACATGACTATTTTATGTTGAAGTATATAAAACCAGAAAGCTCAATGTTGTCTGGATTAAAAGAATAAAGGACTGTGCCACATCAAAAACTCGTCTTTCCCATTTGACAGGAAATTTCTCTTGACATGCAAAAGCACTGATGGATATGAATAATAAACCCAGAAAACCTGCAGTACAGAAAACCAGGGGTTAATTCTGCTTTGGTCTTTATTATATTATTTAAAGAATGTCTGCCTTTGTTGTGAGCGTAGTTCAAAGAAACTTTTATACATAAGGAAACCTCCCTTATTTATTGTTCACAGTGTACATGCAGTTATTATTAAACAAAAATTCCTTAATCAGCTTTAGTTATTCATTTAACTATATATACTGTATAAAATGCTTTGGGCTTAGCTGTAAATTTGTGTCCATAGAACTACCATTAACTTTTATTCTGACAGATTCAAGAACTACAAAAACCTCAAAAGGCTTTTTTTGACACTAATGCAATACCCTCACACTTCCTAACCATAGGGAAGTACGGTTATGATTTTTCTTCTCTTCTGTGTGTTAATGTTAAATTATTTACAATTGTTACCTCTTGGTACTAAGTGTCAAAGACAACATACCTGACCATCTAAAAGTTAAATGATTTCAAGAAGCATAAGCCCCCCCTCCTTGGGGGGTGTCCCCCTATCCCGGGGGGGGTCCCTCTTCATCGGGGGGGTCCCCCTTAATCTGGGGGGGTCTCCCAGTTTTGGGGACCCCCCCCCCATCTCTTGGTGTCCCCCTTTGTCCCCAGGTCACTTGGGTTCATGGGTTCTCCACCAAGATTCTCCTCACTCCCTCCCCATCTTCGGGGGGTCCCTCTTCATCTGGGGGCCTTTCTTTCCTTTCCCCTGCTCCTGCATCTGGAAACAGCTGGCCACAGACTATCCCCCAGCAGCTCTCAGAGCAGCCACAACAGTGCCTGGGCAGAGGTGGCCAGGAGGCACGGACCAGCCGCGGGCCGTGCACACAGACACAGCACCTGTGACCGCGGCTGTTCCAGCCCCACCTGGTTTAGATGCTCGAGTTGCTTTAAACACTGATGCTACACATAACACACCTCCGAGGATCCCGGTCTCCCTCAATTGGGATTTCTTTTTCTGCTTTCTCAGGATTCACCAAGCAGTCTGCAAATGTGTGCATCTCCAAGGTCAGTGTGTGGATGACAGCCAGGTTGTGATGGTCTTTTCTCCATCTTTCTGCAGTCCTCATCAGTCTGGCCTTTGAGAGTCCCGACTGGTCTCTGTAGGGTGTTACAACACGCGACACGTTTACACGTAATTACTTTGACCTTTCTGCAAATTCTAAGACTAGTAACTGGAACTAACCTTATCTTTAAAACAATTGCCTAAATTTCACTGTGTTAAGAATTACTGAATCTCTTTGTTTAATCTAATCTTGTAAGATATCTACCTAAAGCAGCTAATAATTAAATTACTTGCAGAAGAATACTATAATTACCAAGAATCAATATATAACGCATCTTTCATGGGAACTGGACTTGCTAGAACATTTAGTAAAAATCAGTGTCTGGGCTGGTAGAAATCAATGTCATGTCAATGTCTGTTTTTAAGAGTAAATCTAGAGCAACAAATGGAAAAATCAACCATAGCAAGTAACAATAAGAATTTTATTAAATAAAACTGTATACACGCTGACCTAAATTTGCCTTAATCTTCAGTAAGAATGATGACCACCTACACCCCAGGAGTTAGCAGCACTGTCAGGAGAACTGTGCTTCTAATTTTTTATTTTTTTTTTTAGTTTGGAAATCAGGCAAATGACAACACATATGTTTCTCACCATTCCTTCACTGTACAGTTTAACAACTATATATCACAGGAGGCACTCTACCACTCAAAGCCTTAAATGACTTGTCCCATCAAAGTTCTTAATGTAAACAATATGAACTATTTATATATTTCATAAAGGAAGTGCTAACTCCTCTCCCTCACATTCAGCTGCACAGTTGCTCTCCACCAGAAGGGTTGCAGGGTCCTATCTGGATCTCATATTAACAAGGCTCAGGTTCAAAAGCTGGGTTTGAAATTAGAAAAAAACAAACATCTGTTGAAATCAGAGCAATTATTACATCTGTCTAAGGCTGAGATTAGTGTCCCATATAATTATTATGACACTTGTAAACAATATGGATTTATTTTTTATTCTTGATAAGGTGAATTACATGACAGAAGAATGCTGTCAATAAAAAGACTAAGTACATTTAAACATTAAAACAATTAAAAATTCCTAGTAATGTAACACTAATAATGAGATCCGTTGTGCTTAAATCTTCTTTGTGAAAACTAGGCATCTGTGTGAACAAGTAGCGTGGATTTTGCTAATACTGAATGGAGCAAAAGGCATATCCAAAGTACAAATTTTCCCTTCTTGAAATATAGTTGAATCACATTCTAGAGATTACAAGGTAGGGTATAGATCTAAAGTGGTATGAATTGCTCTCTGAAAGCACCCCCATTAGCTGCTAGCACTCTGCTTTTAATAAATCACAGTTTGATAACTTTATCTTCTATTTGCTGCTCTGTTGGCTATGACGTGCACATTGTCCCAGAGTATCAATCTTCAGTGGGCAGCTGCAGAGCCTTTTGCTCCATATCTTGGCTTTGTGTGTGATACATTAAAAACATACCAGTGAGATGATAGTCCTGGCAAGATCATCTTCAGCCCTCTGAAGTGCTGCTGCTGCAAAAGAGGTTTTGGCTTCCACTGGTTGAGGTTTACATGGGTGGAGAAGTCCCGTTGTATATTCACAGGCTTTGGGTGCACAGCTCTGTGAAGCAGACCCAAAGGCCCAGGGATCTCAGAAAATAAAACAGAATACATATAAATATATATGGTTATAGATATGTTTATATATTACATATCAAAATATATAATATGCATATATATTAATAAATCTAAACATAAATGTTTAGATATTGGAGGATCTCTGTCTTGTGCACAGCTTATGTAGCTTACTGCTTGACTAGAATTTTGCTCTGTACCTTGCAAAATAGTTCTGAATTATCTGACCCTTTGGTTAAGAAGTTCCATAAATGACATGCAACCTTTGTTCAGTTAATGTTAAAGGTGCCTTGAATCCTGGAAAATATCATGAGCAAGGTCTACTTAATGTAGTTGAAGCTTGGTAATGTGTAGTTATTGGGGAAAATATATCTATCTCTGCATACCTTTAATGTAAGTATTTCTGTCTGGAAATCAATTCACAGAATCATAGAATCATTTAGATTGGAAAAGGCCTTTAGGAGCATCCAACCCAGTCATCAACCCAGCACTGCCAAGTCCACCTCTAAACCATATCCCCAACACCACATTTACACATCAGAGACGGTGACTCAACTACCTACACTGCTCAACAACCCTTTTGGTGAAGAAATTTTTCCGGAGGACACGGTGCTTAAAGGGGCACCCACAATGCCCCTTCAAGTGTCACCCTGGGTGACAGCAGTAGCAATGGGAGCCATGCAGGTGACAGCAGTTGGACCCACAGTGAAACAGATGACAGCCGTGGGACCCTTCCAGCTGACACTGGGGAGACCTGCAGCAGTGGGACACGAGGCAGCAGGACCCAGGGTGGCAGCAGGACCCACACAAGTGCCAGTGGCAGGACCCAGAATAAAAAGTGCAGTATGTGCATATGGATATAGTAATTAGCACGTGTGTCAGAGTAACAAATGAACTCTTCCTGTCAACACAGAAAAGGCCAGGAGAAGGGTGAATCGAGATGATTCTCTAGTCATGTGGAATCTAGACAATGAAAAAGAATCTGCTGTCCTTAAATGCTACAAATTATTAGAACCATCGAAATATTCAGCTCCATCCTCGTGATGGTTTGTGCACTCAGTAAAAGCCACCATCTGTATGAAAACAACGGTCCATTATTACCCAAGCGTCCCCGGCTATCGTTTTTCCTGCTTCGCTAATGTTTTTTAAAACAGAGGATTAAAATGTCATCCCATCCCTCCCGTTGGAGGGAGCCGGGTGTATTCCTCTCCTCCCGGTCACGGTAATACTTAATCAAGTGTGAATGATTAAAGTACTTCAATTAGAGCTCCCGCACATTCAAAGGCAGCGCAGAGACAAAGGAAGTGTTGAGATTTGTTTTCTGTCTTCTCTAGTTTTCAGAAAATAAAAATATTTGATCGAAGGTACAGTATGGGGCAACATAATTCTAATAAAATCCATTTAGCTTGAATTTTTTTTGTTTTGGTCTCTTTGTTTTGTCCCACAAGAAACATTGATATTTCAGAAGCATCTGGAAAGAAAACATGGAATCCCAAGTCATTGTGTAGGATTTTCTGGATCTGTGCAAAGGCTCTTACTTTCAAGGTCAATTAGCCCATGGTCATGTCACAGAAGAGCTCTGAAGAAACTCCTCTGGCCTGACACCTACATTTAATTCCTACCCATGTGGAGGAAAAGGAAGTGAAATTGTTAATTGGCTGTCAAGAAGGATGAAAACATCATTTCTTTGGCTTCCTAGATGTATGCACATAGGAAAGGCTAATTTATTGTTTCTTCCATCCTTCCTTCCTTCCATTTATGGAATTATCTCTCTTTTTTTTTTGGTTCAGTTTTGACTAACTTCTACAGTTATTTGTTGATTAAATTATCCGAGTGCTGACTTCACACTTACACTTCTTTTGAGTATGTATTTCTTGGTGTCTGGATTATTTTGGATTATATTATTCAGATGCTGTGATTTCCAGCTAAATGACTCCAGCCATGTGCCCCACCTGCTTCCATCTTTTCCCCCAAAGTCTCTGTAGCTGTGTAACTAAGGGTCTGAGATGTGGTCATGTCACCTCAAAGTGATACAGGAGACAATTCCAACACATGTAGAACAATAAAAATAGACTTCCTTAGATGGCCCAACACTTGTTCAGTGCAGTTAAGGTGAGAATTTCCCAAACTCCAGAAAGGGCTGGTAGAGGTTGAGGATCAGAGCATCCTTGTTGCAGGGCTGCACATGAACAAGCTCTATGTTGTTTTGGCTACGGCTCTCAACTGTTCTTATTCATTCATTCCATTGCTGATCTAGTTCCACTGTGCTCATGCAGGAGGTGGAAGCTGCCCTGTGAAGGAGGGTTTTAGGTGTCTGGGAGTGGAGAGTTGGGGACAAAAGGATGGGAGGTGTGTGGGTGGGCTGAAGGCTGCCTGTGCTGGAAGATGGAATAGCTGGAGTTTTTACTTCTGTTTAAATATTTATTAGAGGTCTTATAAAGAAGACCTTTTGAAGACCCATGTCTGAAAATCTTCAAGATAGATTAAATGGGGCTCTAGGCAAGCTAATCTAGTTAAAGATGTACATGATTACTGGGGGAGTGGGGGTGATTGTGGACTAGATGACCTTTAAAGGTCTTTTCCAACCCAAAGTATTCTGCGATACTATGATTCTGTGATTCTATGATTTATCCCAAACAAGCTGCAACATTTGAATGTGTTTGATCATGAAACATTAAACAGGAGAGTTCATAGATCCATTAATGTCATCAAGGACATATATATATATATATATATATGTTTTAAATTATGTAATCAGTTACAGAATTGACTTGAACATATGTTATAGTCTAGATCAGTTAACTGTAGGGATGAATAGGGCAACTTACTCTGCCTGACCTGCAGCTAAGCACAAGATGAAATAGATTTGGCCCTACATGATCTTGCTGAATAGTTCAGACTGTATAAAGTTTATTTTAGGTGCAAGCCCCATTCTTCACAAGCCAGTTGGCTGGGTTTAATTTATGAACAGTCACTTGTTTGTCCAGTGTAGACTTAACCTCGTGCCTTGTACTTTGAAAGGAACAACAAAGAACACTGAGATCTGGCACTCGTTTGCCAAAATCTCAGTGCTTAAAATCATAGAAACCCCGATTATACTTAGAAATAATAGTGTGTTAACAGTGTTCTTCATGTCCTTTTGGTAGCAAAGTTACTAGAATGCAAGTCTGGTAAGACAGCTTAGTGGTTTTGTGTCTGTCTGTTGGGGGTTGTTTGATCTGAGAAAGGTCAGCACTTTATATCTGTGTGCAAGTACAGAGGAGTATAAAATGGCACAGGAAGAATCAAAACTGTGAGGAGTGCCAGAGCTTTGCTTGCAGCACTACACCAGTGAAAAGCTAGCTATCTGAAATCACCTGGTAGGACTGGTGGGTTGTTGTCAATCTATCTAAAAATTAACAGAGATTCTGACCAGACTAATAGAATGCAGTGTTACCAAGTGTGGGTATTGGACCGGTGGATATTGGAAGGTACGTTGATGTTGTGCCCACTAGAAGGATGCTAAGAGTACAAATTCAGCAACTTGTCTGGATTCTGCTAAGTTATGCAATTACAAGGGAAGGCCACTTATAAGAAAAATAAATTGCTTCTGTGAACCCCTGAGCTACTCAAATAACCCTGGCTTCACTACAACCTCCTTTCAGGCAGCTGTAGAGATCTTTAGAGAGGTTTGAGTATGGAGCTCAAACATTGGAAGATTTTAATGCAAAATCTGTTTCTTCTCTGGATATTTCCTTTTTCAGAAATCCTGAAAGGAAGAAAACTGGTAGGCTCTATCTACAAATTCCCCTCTATCCCAAAGAAAACTTCTAACGTTCATTTGATAAGTATCACGTGGCAGGTATCCAGTTAATAACACCATGGCACTGTTCCTGTTTACAGAAACACACCTTTGCATGATGGAGCTTCAGAGAGAGAAGAGCCACAGTGAGCTCATTACAGCTGTGCCTTTTCATTCTCTCTGTATTTTAAAAACAGAACAAATCACACCCAGTTTTGTATATTCTTCAAATGGTTTAGCATAGAAACCCATGAATTTTTACCACCTTACATAAATGGAGCACTTGCTGACATAAACAATAACATGGCATAAAAAAATCCACCAATCCCATAGCATCACTCAAAACAGCATGTAAATTAAGAACCTTTGAGAACATAGAGAAACTCACATGTTTCCCAAAGAAATTTTAAGAAAAATTAGAGCACCTTAAAAGGAAACTGTTTCTATAGCAGATTAGAGACTTCCTTCCTTGGAGGAGGACATAATTCAGTTTACTAAAGTCACAGTACAAGCGGTCTGGAACCCCATCTGGAACCCTCTTCCTCATGCGCCAGCAATGCAGTCAGGGAGGAGGCTAGCTTTCTCACTGCACTCACAGTAGGGGAGACTTCCAGAATCTCTCATTAAATGTGTCAGCACATCTGTTCAAAATCAGCATTATCTTGGTATGTATGCAGAAGGGAGAGCAGAACTGACTCTTCATATAATAGCTGTGAATCATATTTTCTGTAATGTACACTGATAAAACTATTAAGGTAAAAAACATGTAAAGATCCAGCAGATCCTGCAAAATGAGTGTGGAGTTTTTTTACTAAAGAACTACAAACCCCAATGGTCTTGAATTTAATGTGTTCCTTTTTCAATATCCCTTTGCCCTTGGAAAGCTTCTGAGTCAGCATGTCTACCACCAGAATACACCTGGTTCAGAACATAACCTTCTGAGGGAGGAATAGAGACAAAGGGTAGCTGTCATGCTGCTCTGACCCAGAGCCAAATTATTCTTTGGTTGCTGACAGAGTCTTTCTTCATAGGCATACTTCAAAGTCAGATAGAAATCCATCAGCATTTCCTGTCTGTTACCAAGACAGTCACTCCCAACTGATGGTCCTTCCACTCTTTGCTAATGACTGACATAAGTAACTCATCCTCTTGAGTCAGAGGAGTTAGAGCTAACAAGAGAAATACAAATAGCAGCTCTCAGACTTTCTGCTTGTCTCTACAAAGTGAATTTAATTTAAAACAGTATGAAAAGACTAAGAAGAAATTACTGAATGTTCACTCAATACTTTGGCTAAAGAGAGAATCAAGTAATGCACAATGTCAAATTGTGCAGAATCCAGGCACAAACAAAAATGAAAATTAATAAATTAAAATTATTGCCACTAGTTACAGGTCAGTGCAGCTGAGCAGACACCATAAAGCTGCCTGTACTGTCTGTAAGAATTATCTTCCCAACAGCTGCCATTCCATGGAACTATTGGCCCTGATGGGAATGCACTCAATAAATTGTCTCTTGTCTTTTTTAAGATGGTGGAAGGATATAAGTCATAAAGTTGACAACAAATTACAAGCTTGATTGAGACAACTATTTTTATAGGCAACTTGATTAGAAGTTTATACAGAGTGTGAATTGAAGCTTTAATTACAACTTGCAGGTTGGGATATTAATTGAATGCTGTGGATAGCCACAATCCAAACCACTGCAGCACACCATTTCTTCATCATCCATATTCAAAACTATGGTTTTGTTTGTTTTTAAATAAAATTAAACACTTAGTTGCAATTAATGATAGATTTACACACAGATATGTCAGAGAGATACTGAAACATCTGTATGTATCTCTTCCATAAATACTTCAAAAGAGGTTTTGTTTGTTGATTTTGAGGGTTTTTTGGTTCTTAAATTTAGGTGTTGTTAAAGACAAAGGTGTAGGTCAGATTGACAAAATTAGCAGGACCTCATTAGTAGGAACATGAAGGAATAGCTAAAACATTGAATGTGCAACCACTTTGTTACCTTGCAACTTCAAGAGGCTAATGGCATACTAGTTAAAGAGATAATGAAGTAAAAAAAAAATAGTTCCAAGGTAAAAAAAAAAAACAAAAAACCAAAAACAAAACCAGAATTTCAGTCAAGTGGATAGGATTTGTAGACTCAAGGCTTAGCCTTTAACTTTCCTTTTTCTGTTAATGGTGTGAGAGCATGGCAATGAGCATGCTTTGTTCACATGATGCTGAGACCAAGCTGATACTGTCAGTTTAGAATCAATAAAACAAAAGCTGGCATGGCTGTCTGTGAAATTGCTGCCATTGTGTAGATCATCAACATATTTAAATTCTTTTGAGTACTGTAGGGAATATAATTTCACGTGGGAAGCCGAGGTCAGGACCTGCCTGTAATGGGTTGGGGCAAACCCCCTCCCCACCACAGTCAGAAATAACGCCTCAAAGAAACAGATTGTAAAAGGGATGGAAAGTTTAAATAGAGAGCAGTGAGTGCGTGCAGAAAGCTAGAAACACAGTGACAAGAGACACCCCAAAACAGACCCAGAAAGATCCCATCCCCACGTGAGGGTGCACCCAAACCTCCCAGGGCTCCTCTTTCCCCCCCCTCACCGTTAATTTTGTGTTCTTTAAAACAGCTGTGCTATCAATGAGCTGCAAAATCCACAGACAGTATTCTTCTTTTTCCTTAACCATTTAAGACCTGAATATGACACAGAAGGTACTATTGAGGTGGGAAGCTTGGAAAGCTGTGGAATTTAAATTTACTGCAAAAACTTTGTATCTTTAGTTACTACTGACTTAAAGAGTAACTTTGGAGATAGTGCAGTACCTAAGACTCCCTAAATAATATTTTCATAAGCCAGCTGTGTGAACAGCTGCATCTTGTCTGATTTTACCTTTTTAATGAAAAGATCTGAATGCTACGTAAATAATGGAAATTGCTGCAAACCTTCCATGTATATATAATCAGTACATTGCAGGAGCTGTCACGATAGATGGTGAAAAAGGATGAGGAGTGTTGAGAAGTGGCATTGTGGATGAGCCTGCAAGGGTTTTGTTTTAAATTTGTCCATAAAGGAATGACTTCTACATAGTTCATTCCTCTTTCCTGAACAACCTTTTGAGCACCACCAGCTTTATTTCAGAATAAGATTATAATAATAAAACTGATAGGCATGACACCACTCTTGAAAGTATTAGATAATTACCTCAAAGAGAAAAAATCATGGAGCTTTCACAATTGATCTGTTTTTATATCAGACTGATTGCTGTGATGGCTTATTTCCTTGTATCAGATTTCAGTCAGGGGTTTTTTCCTCCAGAGTGATCATAAAAGCTCATATCATAGCCTTTAATCAGCTATCCACTGCATATCATTAACACTTGATTATACAAATGGCTTATAAACACTGTTCCATCTAATGATTGGAAAAATAAATCATGAATGTCTAATTTCACCTAGTCTGACTAACAGTTATCAGAGATTATACAGAAATAAGGATGTTTACTATTTATGGCTACTTGTTATATTCTTTATAAGCAGAGATTTTTCAGGCTCCAACACAAATTTCTTTGCTTAAGCCAAGCTGTTAGCATCACATGGATATATTATTCTTAACATACTATGAACACCTCACGAAGATGAGGCGTATGTGCACATACTCCCCCCACTTCTCATGCCCTTCTACATGTGGTTTCACCTTCGTTCTCCCCACGGGCTGTGAATACAGCATGAACCAACTTGCAAAACCCCAGCACCGTTCCAAAGTGCCCTTCCTCTTTCATTTCTTATACTGTTCTTTTATAACCTAGAAAAGTATTCTGGGTCTCAGATGTGGTAAAAATGACTGGGGTTATATTTAGAACAAATCCAAGCAAGTGATCTTGAAGCTGCTTTTATCTGCTCTTTAATTACTACTGATTTTTTTTGTGGATTTTTATTGGTTACTTTTACAGCGTAATACAATTGGAGCTATCTTAAATGCATTCAAAATTTCTAGCACTAAAATAATTTCCATTACACGTTACAGACATGGAAATTTCCCTGCAAAAGGGAAGTTGATCATTTTGCTTGCCAAAGAATTTTCATCAGTGTTCAAAGGTCAGCATACACGTGCTTGACTGCTGGAGGACTGTCCTATTTTGCAAGAAGTAGGCTAAGGAAAAGTTCCTTTTGTAACATCATTTCAACTCTTAAAAGACATGTGGGCAACTTCCTGCCAAATGCTGGTATCAATTTGCAGTGCTTGTTGATACTTTGCACATCCTGTGATGTGAAAATTCTGGGTTGATGTTCACTTTAATGTATCCACAATCAATTCTTTTGTCATCATCAGCTGATGGATTGAGTCACAATTAACTGAGATATGAGTCTGAATTAGCCTACTAAATAATAATATAGATATGAGTCTTAACCTACTGAGTAAATAATTATAATGTAAATATTTAAAAACTGATTCCTTTTTACAGCCACACTGGATGAGGTTAGTGGAGAAAATACTCACTAGCAGCCTTAAGTTCCACGTCCACAAGCAAAGAAATGCAATAAAAACATGGGAACAGTGTTGGAAAGTGCCAACCTTGAAGGTGGGAAGTAAGATCTGCTGCTGGCCAAGGGGAGCTCTTCTCCAACAAGCACTGACTGCAGCCTAGTGCAGGTAGGAGAGGACTCCTCAAAAGCTTCAGTGATGGAAAGCCCGTGGATTTCCATGGAGCTGGAATTGTCTGCATCGTGCTGGATTATGATGTTCAGACTACGGTGGTTTGATGACAGAATCAAAAACTGATGATAAAATAGATCTCCAAACTCCAGGCTTCTCAGAGCTCAAAAATGTGTTTATAACCTCATTTCATTTAGAACTTGAAGGCTATGTTTTCAAGCTGTTAAGTGACTGCCCATTGGTACTGTGTCCTCCTAGCCACTTAGTTTAAGTCAGTTAAACTCACCAAAATCATCTTTTTACTGTTACCATACCCCAAATCAGATGTCTTCAAAACCAAGAAAATGACTTTGAATCAAGGAGTCTAAATTAATTCACCAAGCTCCCACTGAGAAGGGGCCAGAAAGAATTAAGTTTGCATATGACGTACTTTATGAAAAGGACATTGAGACAGACTTGGAAGCATTACAGATCTTCTACTGAATTCTGCTCAGTCACCAAGCTGATGTTAGGGGATTATAAACCCAGAGGAATGAGAACCACCAGGGAATTGAAATACAGGGGATAATGAACACTTGGGATTAATCATGAGCATGCAGACTTCAGAGTCCCTGGCTGCTCACACAATGGGGGACTGGGCCCAGGAGGGACACTTGGTTACAGGGTAAAACCAGCCTGCAAAAGAAAAGTTGTTATGAGAAAAGTTGTTCATATGTGAAGAATGAACACTAATAAATGGTCTTCAAAAATACTACTGTGTTTTTCCTCAGAATACCACCATTTGTGATTGCCTATAAAGACTATGTTAATCTCTCTAGCTATGAATTTTATTTATGATTTTGCTCATAATGATGCCTCTAGGTCCTAACCAATGTGTGGTCCTATCGCACTGGATGCTGGACAAGGGTACTGTGGGAGGACTTCTTAATAACCCATTATCTCTTCAGCTTAACTAAGGCCAGAAGGAGGCAAGTGAAATGTAACCTGTGACAGAGTGGAATATTTAAAGTGGAATATTTATTGTGGATTGACCATATCTTTCTCCTCTCCTCAATAATACCTTGACATGATGTAGCACCCCTGATTTCTCTTAACTAAACACTTCTATAAGAGTGTTAATGAAGGAAAACTTGCAATGCCTTTGTAGATTAAAATATTTTAGGTCTGGTTTGCAGCTGAAGTAAATAGTAATAGTAAACTGTAAGCAGTCTGTTACAGAGTTAAATTTGACCTGAAGCTGAAATGCAAACATAGTCACCTGGGCAGAGGGAAAAAGGTAGGAGAGAAGAGAGAGGAAACCTAAGTCAATTGTTTCTGCACTGACTCAAGTAGGGCCCCCTGAGTAGAATACAAATTCTGCTTAATTTGGTGGATCCTTGTCTTGGTAACAAGGTGAATCGTTTTACATTTTTAGCTCACTTATTTTGATACAGAAATCTAGTTACTGATTTCAGTGGATCATACCTCAGACTAGCCTTGAAATCCTTACTCAGTGTTCCTTTTTTAAGGGGAGCATTGCAATTAACTGAATAGGATTTTAAGAAGTTGGAGCAGAAGGGAAAATACAAGTAACAATGAGAAAATGTTCATGTGAACAAACACCAACATTAGTTAGCTTTCCTTTTTAGACTTTCTGTATCATACAGGTGACAGGGGAAAAGGATGAGAAATAATTTACTTTAATAACACACCTGGTGCAGGAACTTACTTTTAAGACTAGGCTGAAGATACAGCTCATACTTTGGCTCACGCTGGAATATTGTTTATTTCCTTGTCTTTTTAAAAGGCAGTATTGTCCTTAAATATAAAAAAATGTGGTGATGTCTGTGATAAATAACCCCACACTAGGACATACTTTTTATGGTTATGCATTAAGCTTTGCAAGTATAGTTCCCTTCCACCTTTCCCTCCACAAAGCTGCTTGGCACAGCATTCTTCCTACGCCACCTTCTCTGATTTTCCTGCCTCATCCTAGCCCAGGAATTTGTCTGGAAAAATTATTTAAAGGACAATCTCTCACCTGAACAAGTGGTTCTCTTATTTAAGGGGTTTGGCTGCCTGGATTATCTGAATTAATTTTATTAGCCTGCCCGCTGTCATTTCTGTGAGGTCCTAGTTTTTATAGAGGCCATTGAGAGGGCAAGGAACTTTTCATTGTCTTGGGCTTTGCAGCGTCACCATCTGAGCCCTGGAAGGCTAGGAAGTACCATGGGTACAGCACCTTACAAAAGTTTCTTTTTCTTGTTCCTTTGCTTTCTAGGCTATCAAACCCAATTCTGGAAATCTGCAAATTAAAGAGTTTACATTCCTTTTCTTTCTTTTTAAATGAAAACAAGCTAATTTTCTAGCGGGTAGACCAACTTTACCATTATAATATATCCCTACAGGTCTGTAAGTCAAATCTCTCCTAAGGGATTTTCCCCTAGAAAGTTTCCAGTATTTCTTTAGCAGAGATTATAGAAGCTCAGTTAATATATTACATATGAAAGAGTTAAGCAGTTTACAGTTATATGAACATTAACAACTAAAACTGCAGTATTCATTTTATACACAGCCTTGTCTATTGCATGTGAATAGTCCAAATTACAGTTATGTGCAGTATAAACCACTCTCTTCCATTTGCCTGAGTACAGAAGTAGTCCAAAACCTTCCTGCCATTTGCAGGCTGATGGAAACCACATCTTTTGAGGTTTAGTCTGGAGTCCAAGGTGTAAAGAATTGAAAGTAAAGCCAATATTCCATCAGTTTTCTCAAAGACAATCTTGAAAATTTTACTAGAATGTAAGAAAGCAGGATGTAAAGTATAATGAGAAATATCATAATATTCCTTGGCATGCTAACAAAATACTTGAGTTAGGAGTTTCCAGAGAATCTCCTGAGTGTGTAATGACAGACTCCATTATTTTTTCAATGCCAGACAGTCTTTGTCTACCAGCTACCCTGCCATTTAGGAGCTGTGCATGGCACCTTGTTGAGCTGTGAGACTTCAGGCACACCAGCAAAGTTCAGTGTGGCAGGTCTTCTCTTTTGCACAATCATTAGAAACTTCCATCAAAATAAATTCCCTAAATGAATTAAGTAGCTGATGTTGTTCAGTTTAGCTAGTAGTGTGAGTAGACAATTGTGCAGTTCTTTTTCTGCAAATGCAATTTATTTTTAATTGCTTTAGCAATCCAGTAGTGAAGAGGGGATGGTGTTAGAATGACTTTGTTGTCATAGCTTAACTTGACTGTTCTTTTTCTCATCACCCTGAAAAGACAATTAAGATCAAAATGCATAAAGAAAACAATTTACTCTGAACAAGAAGGATTAAAAACTCTTTTTGATCTTACTTTGAGCTAGCTCAAAGGACAAGGGAGATAAATATGTAAAGCAGACTAGGATTAGTCTAGAATTGGGGTACATTAAGGAAATAATCCTTGAAGCTTCAGAAGAGACTAAGAATTACCTTTTTCTGTGCCATTGCTCTTTTACTTCAAGCACTAATGAGCATGCCACCAGAAATCAGCAAATGAGTCAAATTGATAAATTAAGCTTTCCCTCTGTGCCAGCCTTTCACACACTCAAGATGTAGTCCCACTTGCAGCAGCATTAAATCCATTTACCACAGCCTTCCTAGCAAGGTGCAGAGCAGAGCTGCTGAGCTGGTGCATCACTTCACTGCCTTTAGCTCTAAGTCAATCTTTTGGCAATCACAAGAGGTATAAATGTTGTATTTATGTTGAAATGCATCCCTAATTGAGTTGTCTTCTTTTAAGATTATTACTCTGGAAATGTATTGGTGAGCACCAGAGGCACAGCAACAACACCCTGAGCAAATACATTTTTAATCTCTGTTCTACTCCTAAGGAATTTTTGTCCAAGTTTTTCTTTTGAAGTTCAATATCTCCTTCATTTTCTTCCTATCTATGCGCTTTCAGTCCAAAAAGTCAGAAGTGATATCCAAGGGATATTCTTGTTCATCAGAGGAGATGGTTTTATCCTATCATTTGTTTGGTTGATTCATTTGTTCAGATGAAAAAAATCTTGTGTTGGTGAAAGATGGGATCTCCCATCCCAAGCCTGCTGCAACCCTCTGCACCAACTTGGGTGTCCTGGACTTGTTCTACAGGATTGCATATGTCTGCAAGCTGCTCAGAGGGGATGTGCTGCATGAGTTCTTATGTGCAGAGTGAACCAAGTGTTGTGCTGCCTCCACCCCAGCCTTTGGAGACAGCTTAACGGGCTCCTCGCTGCACTGAACATTCTGTGGTACACTGCAGGGCATCTACAGACTTCTGGGCTGCTTAGTTGTGTTAGTGGCATTCCAATCTGTTGACTGGTAGAACTTCAGAAACTCAGGGTGACCAGCTAGTCAGTCCTCTCTTAATCTTCATTGTGCAACATGTGTCTAGTAAGTTACTGCTGGATTTTTATTATCCTCTTGATAAGATGTATCACTGTGCAAGCAAACCTGGGGATGGTGCTTCATGCATTTATTCAGGGTTCTTTCCCTGTCATTCCACTCAGCAGCAAGTGAAGGGCAGGACAGACAGACAGAGTCATCATCTGAAAAGTCTTTACTACAAATGCCACATCTCCTGAGTACAGAGGTTCCACCTCAATGTGAGGAAGAATTTCTTTCCTGTGAGGGTTTGCAGCACTGGAACAGACTCCCCAGAGAGGTTTTGGAGTCTCCGATTTACTGGGGGAAGCAAGAGAGTTACTGGCCAACTGCCTGGAGGAGTGAGGGTGAGGTAAGTGGAGGAAGCTGACTATAAAGTGCATGATTATTCCTAGCAGGATATTTCTCCATCACTGATGCAGGTGGGAAATTGAAGCTGCTGTGACTCATCAATTTTCCTGTTCATGGTGTCAGGTATGAGTGTCACTCAGTATTTGGAGATATCCTTAGCAAGGATGATAAAAAACCAAATCAGAAAGGGCTCTAGTGGCTGGTTGTGGTTGAAACTGCAGCTGAAAGGGTTGTGGTGAGGAGACAGCAGTGGAAATGTGTGTAAGAGGATCAGTGGTTGTGTGTATTTTCTCTCAGCTTTGGCTGCTCAGGTTGGTATTTCACTATTGATTTAGATTTAAGAACCCTCACATCATCTATATATCTCCAAGATATGGCTTTGCTGCTTTATGTACATGATGCAATTAGATGACAAGTGTTAGAGTGCCCTTGCTGAACTGGCTGTCTGAGCTACTGGTGTCCAGGTTGCTCCCAAAGGCAGTAGCAGCTGTGTGTGTGGGTGCTGTGGGCTGCACATAAGCAGTTAACTGTGGCTCAGCTGTTCAGAGCTAACACCTCCTTCAGTCACCTCAGTTAACTTTGAAGCACATGGTAAATGTCATGAAATTAAGGGACTTGTACTCCAAACATGACGTACAAAACAAAAGAAAACAAGGGGAGAGAAAAAAGGCATTTGATGTGTCAAAGGTAGGGAAATGCTTCCAGAAAGCCACAAAGTTGGATTCCTCTAAGAAATTAGACAAGAGTGGTAGACATTCTTCAGATTTCTTCTCAAAGACAGGTGCCTTGTCTGCTTGGGTTTAGCACAGCACTGAGAGAGCAGTGATTTGTGGCCTGGAGGCTGCCCCTCCAGTTACTTATCAAGCAGAAAAAGCTGCAGACCACAAATTTATAAACAATATGATTTTGAGCCCTGAGACACTGTAGTGTCTTATTCTTTTTTTTATTATTAATATTCTTCTGCCCTAAGCTTCCATGAGTAACTTTGCAGGTATGTAAAACCTGTTGACTTTTGACAGCATTATTAACAAAGCAGAAAGTTATTCATACTTGAAACAGCTGTTGGCAGTAGCTGTCTAGTTGATATTATTGTTTTAGCAACATGTCACTTAGAAATGACTTGAAAGCATCTTCTGAGGGAATGTGAGCATCTGCCTGAACTCACCAAGGAGCTGGCAGACTCCTAGGTAAAAGTGGGATGGTTCCTGCAATGCACTTGGAATTCAGTGTTAAAACAGCCTGACTGGAATCCTGTGCTAAAAACTCACTAAATCCTCAGAAGACGAGTAAAGGTCATTCTGTGGATTAAGAAAATGTCAAAAACACAGGAAAAAAAACTAAATTAGGCAATCAGTAACTCCTCCATTCACTTTGAAGCCTCAGTATATGTGTGCATACATATGCGTGCACACACACAAATGCACTTGTATATGTATAAATCCATACATCTATGTATTCAAAATCATATAAGTGTTAGGCAACTATTCACTTTTCACCGCTAAAGCTGAATCAATTAAACTCGATAAGGCATTTAATTAGGTTACAATTTTAGGTTTAACGAGATAATGTTGTCACCATCCCCCACCCCAAAAAGTAAATCAAACACAGTTATAAGCCCTTAATGTCTATGCTACAAATAAAGCTGAGGAAAACACTGGCCTTTGAATAGGACAACTACAGAATGCATGTGAACATCACCCAGTTGCAAACATTAGATAAGTTAGGAGGACAGTCACTCCAGGTTCCCTGTGCAATTAACAGCAAGCATGAGCTTTCTTCATGGGTAGTTTAGTGGAGTACAAGAAACTGCACAAAGTTCCCAAAGAAAAGAGCCATTCATCATTGTCAGCCAACTTTAAGCCTTGATTCCTATATTTACACAGGTCATTACTTTTTCAAAAGAAGCAAAATGTTCTTGTTCCATAGCTGAATCAGTTGTTGAAAACTTACCAGCACAAGTATTAATCACTGCATTCTCTTCAGCTTTTAACAGAGAGTATCTGCTACAAAGGAAGACAACAACTTGTACTCGAAGGCCATCAGTCAGTCCGAATCCTTAGCCACTGTCTCTCTCTAAGCCACCTCACAGGAGTGGATTTTTAAAGTGCAGGCATCAGAGTAACATTAATCACACCCAGAAACATTTGTTTTCAATCATTATATCACAGTATTTCTTCATAACCCAATGAATGCTGGGATGCCATTACATCAGATGCACGACTGTTGGTATAAAGCTGATTTGCAAATATAAGTTAAATGAAACAAATGCAATGAAAATTTCTATCAAACTTTATTGTTACAGCAACATTTCTCTAGGTACACTGCAGTACTCTTGGCTTATGAAAGATTTGTGAGGTCAGAAAAGAACATTATATTAAGAGAAATGGATCTTGATTACAGAACGACTTAACATTGAACATCCATTGGGGCAGTATTATTATTTTAGCATTGATACTATGTGAAGGAACACAAAGGGCCAAAGCTATGTAAAGGAGGGTCTAATTCAACTGAGTAAGTTTGAACTTATAAAAGCAAAGCCAAAAAATACAGTTTTCATATTTGTATCTTGTAGATGGAGACTGAGAGCACTGAAAAGTAGACAGCTGCATTTTTGCTCTGTGGCCCATTCTGATTGCTGATTCATAATCTGGTAACTGCATTGGCTAATGTATTTCAACCTCTTAAGTATTCATTAAAAATTAACTACCCATTTTCTTTTTTTATGTAGACTGTGTTAATAAACTAGTCTCTGCACTAGACAAAGTTGCACACGTGTTCTTGGATTTGTTCTAAATGATAAAAGGTTGGTCTGTGTAGTCACATCAACATGTTCTGGCTAATATAGTTGCATTCTTATGAAAATATTCTCTCTGAATTTGATTTGTGAATCATGCACACCATCTTTGATTAAGAAGGGGTGTGTTCCTGTTTGATTTTAGACCACAAAAATAACTATGAACTGTACAGTTCCTAAAATTAAAATAAACAACCTATTTTCCTCAGCTGTACCTGGCTTCTACAAGTACTTTTCACATAATATTTACCCTATATAACCATCCCAACAGGCCTGGAAAGGATGCACAACTCCGAGGTGCTAATATTTCAATGAAAGCCAGTCAGAAATACTCTGTTTCAAAGAGCCTCTTGAAAGCATTCAATGCTAATAAAACCCTACGATCCATGGAAAGAAGCAAAACACAGAAGAAAAAAAAATGCACACAACAAAACCTAACAAAACTCCAACCACAGCTCCCACCCTCTCCTAAACCCCAACAGTCCTCAAAAAGGCAAACATCAAAATGAAGAGAAGGACCAGACACAACAAATACAAATTATAGAAGCAGTTTTCACTTATTTATTGGTAAGGAAATACCACACTATACTAAAGACACTCAAAATCACATACATTGTATTTCTCAACACAAAAGTAAAAAATATGTGTTATTAAAATAAAAACATTATACTCAGAAAGTGGAAAAAAAGATTTTACAATCTATAGAAAGAAACACCCACTTCTTCCCTCTCAGGAGTTACAGGTAAATCTTGCATTTGTGTTGCCTTAGCTGAATGCTAGTTAAGTCTGTGTGGCTTTCTAGTAAAGACTGATTTTCTTGGTAGCAGAGGCATGTGGTACTCTTTATTTCAGAAATATGTTACCAAGATGAAAACTGTTTTATACAAGCACAAGGTGGTGTCTGTGGAAAACTTAACCTTAGTTATTGTTGTTAAGAAATTGAGGATGAAGGAAAACCTGTAAAGGAGCTTGTAAAAGAAATGAAGAAAACTGTATGTGTCCCCATTCAAACTTGGAATGGAGTCAATCTAAGGGAATTGCGGGGAGATTTTATGGACAATGGATGGCTTACAAAATCGGGATAGTTGTACTGAATAAACGATGGCACTTGTCATTCATAATCTATGCACCAAAGTTCCAGTTTGAGAGTTTTTAAATGAAGGACTAAAAAGATCAGAGCTGTCAGTACCACACATTTTGCTTAGAAATACATGTTAGAATCAAGCCAGTATGTTTTATCTCAGTGTTGGATATTCTCTCTCAAGCTGCATTTCTAAAAACAGATAACAACCCGTGAAACTGAATCCTGTGATTCCATTAGGAACGCAGAGGGGAGCAGACACTCCCTCGATCTGCTGGACACACTCCTCATGCACTCCAGGATACCACTGGCCTTCCTGGCCACCAGGGTACAGCTGTCCCTTAGCTTGTTGTCCACCAGGACTCCCAAGTCCATGGCGCTGCTCTCCAGCAGAGCACCTCCCAGCCTGTGCTGATGTAATTTATTATTCCTTCCCAGTGCAGGACTCTGCACTTACCTTTGTTAAACCTCATTAATGCTCTGTGCTGTAACTCCCAGCTCCCTGCTTTTGGGGCTGGAAGAAAGGCAGGAGATTTACTTCAGGCTTTATATAGTACACTTAAATTAAAATATATATATATATATACATTAAAAATACACTTCTCTTATTCTATAAAGAACACACTTCTCTGAGAGACTCTGGGTCTGTGTGGCACAAAAGCCAAGCAGGGCTATTTTTGAAAGCATTGCACACCATATTTTTTTAAAATATGACAATTGCTGTTCCTGGCATCCTCATTAAGAAGCTGCATGTTTGTGTATGGAGGTGCTTTAATCCAGTTTTGGGGCAGTGGACAGGGATGAATGGTTGTGGTGACCCCTGCTGACAATCTGACTACACTGCCAGTGGGGTAGTCTGTAGTGGCTAGACTCTTCAATATACATTTGTAGCTTTATCTTAATTACTAAAGCATTTTCTTCCTTTAACTGTTTTGTATTAAAAGATTATCTACTTTGTACAGTTTAGAGGGGGAAGATAAAAACCAAATAGGTTACAAAAATCACTTTTTAAAAATAAGCTATTTAGTAATTTAAATCTTTCTGCATTTGTTGTAGGCCAATTCAGCTATTGATTATAGAGTAAAATACAGGCTTTTCTCACTTTCAAAGCCCACATTATCAGTGGTTTCACTATTATGCCTTCAAAACTGTCCTCTGCTTTTAGTGAACAACTCATTAAAAGTTAAATATGACTTCTTGTGAAATATGATCTCTTCCTTATTTAATTGTGTTTATGAAAGTATCCATCAGCCCAGAGTGGAGGTTTTCAGCCCAGCGAACAATGGATATTGGTTTAAACTGAGAAATCTTCTTGGAAGTCATTACTTGCTTTGATTTAATGATCTTAAGTGGGTAGGAGGCCAAACGTACTACCTCTGGCTGCTGTGGCATTTTCCTTTCTCAGAGCAAATCTATCTGAGATTATTAAGAAGATAGATGCAGGGAGACCAGTGATGTGTCTATCTTGACCTCAGCAAGGCTTTGGACACAGTCTGCCACAACGTCCTTGTGGAGAAGCTCAGGAAGTGTGGGATGGAAGAACAGGTAGTGAGATGGATTTTGGACAATAGAGTCCAGAGAGTGGTGATCCATGGAGCTAAGTCCAGTTGGTGAGCTGGAACCAGTGCAGTCCCCCATAACAATACATTGCTGCTCCTAACATCATCAATCAAAATATACTTCAAACCCATTTTTGTTAAGTAAGTCAGTCAGGCAAGTTAAAACTCTACCATATAGAGTTCCTTAATTAAGAAGGCATTACATTAAATTGAAGGGATTCGGTTAAAAAATGTTTCATTTTCCACTTACTCCTTTATTCCCTGAAACAAATCCAAGGAGGTATTGCAAGTTACTGGAACTACATAGCACCACGCACATCCTTTTTGCAGGCACACATTAATCTGAATGGCGCTACAATGCACCTTGCTACGGTGCATGGAAAAAAATCACATGCCAAAACAATGAGGCTCCATACATCAGTCGCATGACAAGTCTTTCCTTATGTTTTCCAGCGATGCCTATTCATATTGTGCAACTAAGACCCCTTTCACACTGGGGCCACGTTCGCAGTAAAGCGCTGCTTGTTTTATCGGGGGTTTAGGATTAATAAAATAAATTTTAAAAAAACCTGAAAGAAAAAACCCCACAACAGCATTTCCTAAGAGAATATGAACTAGACAAGAAATACCACATTCTGATCTCAATTCTGACCTCCCCTGCAAGTTGTTTATGGAGCAGAAGTTTTTCCCCCACTGCCCCCTTTGCAGAAGTGCTACTAAAGAAAGACTGAAACCACAGCTCTGATACTGCAACAGCTTCAGCTGCTGAGGAAAAAACATACATATATACATATATGCACAGTTGTTTCAGTTCTCAAACTGAATGATGAAGAAAGACAAACTGCAGAAGAGGGCACAGAGGGATGAAATAATATGCCTGCAAGTGCAGAGCATGAGGGTACCAGAAATAGAAATACAACTGCATCTATAGATTACAGTTGGGTGCTCCAGAATTTACTATATCTCTTTTCTTCAGCACATGGCTGAAGTTTGCCGTATGACTCTATGTATATAACATAATATATCACCATCAATATATAATTAATATATTAATCAATACTTTAACATACTGCTATTTCCATCCCTGAATATACTGGCTTATGGAAGAATGTTTTACTCTGACCTTGTTGCCATTAACTTATTCCCCAAATTACCACTCTGTGCATCTGTGATTGTAATGATCTAGTCTTCACCTTGTTTGAAGCAAGGATTGTACTTATTCTCTTCATTTGTTGGGAAACAGTTGAAAGTTTTGAAGATGGCTTGGAAGCAGTTTTACTCTTCATCACCTTACCAGGGTGTATAATGAGCCTACAGTTTTAAGGTGCTGTTAATTTCCCAAGTTCCCCAGGGTATTTCAAAGTTGCTTTGTCTTCTCCAGCTGTGGTTGAGCATTGTTTCAAGCAGTGGTGCAGGATGGTGGTCTGTCCATTGGACCATGGAAGCTGTTTAACCATGTGCAGTTCTGCTCACAGGGGAACCCCAGCCTGGGGATCTCTGCTCCCGGGTGTGGGATTCCTGCAAAAGCCCTTTTCCTATGGCCTGGGAGGCCTCTTCTCTCTGCTGCTGGAGGGAAGCCATGACCACGGGGGCTGCCTTGGCTATTTAATGGGTTTGTGGTTGTTTCCTGCCTGCAGGCAGGAAGCTGTGACCATGTCCTACCCAGAGAAAGAGCAAGGAGTGGGTCTGGAGCACACCCAACACACCTCCCTCACTGACCTGCTGCTGTCCTCAGTGCCAGTCCCTGAACTGGGCACTGCACCAGTTAAGTCTCAGCTGAACTGGGAAGTCACAAGAAACAGCAACTTGGCATTTCTGGAGAGCTGCAGCTCTGGCACAGCACAGTCACCTCCTGCAGCAGGGTCAGCAGCTCCTCACTGGCTCACTCTCAGACCCTCTTCCCCAGCACCACTAACAAGCCACTTTCTCTCCAAAAAGCCCTAATCTGCAAGGTTTTCCTTCTGCCTCCTGAGCCCAGTGGAAAGACAAGGTGAAAGGCAATGCCAGGAGGACCAAGGGACCCTCATCCCTCACCCCAGCGAACACAGGCACAATCCTCCTGCTTTCTGCTGCATGGCTCCACTGCTCCTGGGGCCTGGCTGTCCAGGCAGCGAAGAGCCGGACAGATCAGAGTGCAGAAATCCCCTAAGCATGAACAACAGGTAAAAGAGATGGAAAAATTTCAGCCACACCCAAAGCTAAACAAGTCTCAAGTTACTGTTTTAAAATAAAAGCTCTCAAATGGGGAAAGTAGGCATCAGAGTGTGGGAGGTTGCAGTTAAGAGCTCTTAAAGGGAGTGAGTCAAAAAAATCAAGTGTCTTTTTAAGCAGTTCAGCAAGCAGGAGGCTCTGAGTTAGAAATTGTTCACTTCTTAAATGGGAAATGCTTATTTTATGACCATTTCTGAGTGGAAACGGAACAGTTTTTAAACTCTGTATGCATCAAGTGGTGTATTCCCTAAGTTGTAGCTCAAAATTATTTAACTCCTATTTTTTTGCATGCTTTTGTTTGTTTGGGGTTTGGTTTTGTTGTTTAAAGGTTATGGAATGTGAGTGGTACTGTTTGGGTGTAACTGTTAAGTAATCACTGATTCTAGAAATTAAATTGTTAACTAACTCTGGTTTTTCCATGAGGTCGAGCCCAAATCAGAGCAAACAGCAACCTCAGTGCAGTGAACAGCAGATAAACTTGCAAATTAGAGATGGAAAAAAGTATATTTTGTGGGAATGAAAATTGATGGGAAAGCCCCCATATCCTCAGCCCGTGCACTGCCTTGCTGTATGCAAAAATCATTATCAGTTTTCTTCTGGAAAAAGAAAAACCAAACCATCAGGTTTAGACATATGAATGTATATCTGGCGGGAGAGAGCCCATTACCATGTGGATCAAGACACACCTTGTGGTGGAGCAGCATGTACTGGAGTCATCTGCAACAACCCAGAAATTGTTACTGTGGGGGAAGATGGCAGAATCAATCTCTTCAGAGTTGACCAAAAGGATGCAGTAAGGACTATAGGTATGTCAAATAACTGATCAAATTAGTTTAGTTTCCAGTGGTTTGTTTGGCTTTTAGCTCCTCAAATGGTAACAACAATAGGATAAAGGAGATCTTCTCTTTCTTGTCTTGAGAGACCACTTCCTTTGTGCTGAAATCCCTGAGATATTTTACACATCTGTCTGAATTGTCACTGACCATTTAAAAAAAAACCTCTGGGAAACCAAAAGCTTGGGAAGAAAAGTTTAGACTTTTCTGGCCCAAGTGAAAGTTTCAGTGACATTAAAATACAGTAGGCTTTTCTGCACATGGTTTCTTTCTCTGAGGGAAGGAGATCAAGTTCTTCGCCAAGGTCAGAGGGATCTCAAAGGGGTTGGGGGCCCTCTGTGGGGTGCATGTGGTGTGGAGGTCCTTGGGGTCCCCCAAAGCATCCTCGAGGGTCCCCCAGGGTGCTGAGGTGGACCCCAAAGGGCACTGAGGTCCTTTAAGGTGCTGAGATGGTCCACATGAGGTGGTGAGGTCCCACAAAGGTGCTGAGATGGACCCCAAAGGGCGCTGAGGAGATATCGAGAAAACGGTCACAAGAGCCAATAAATCTTACTGTAGCCTAGAAGCTAGAAGCTGACAAGTGTATTCAGGGTGAAGAGTTCCAGCTGGGAGACATATAACGGGAGAAATGCAAGTTTCTGAGCTACCGAGAAAGCGATAGAGGAGCCGGTAAAGCTTAGTGTAGTGTACAAGCTTGAAGCTGACAAGTATATTCAGGGTGAAGAGTTCCAGCTAAGAGACATATTACTTCACACTAGTATCAATACTGCTCATATATTTTTGTTTTCTTAATAGTTTTGTTTTCATAAACAGTTGATGCCATAATACTACAATTAGTCCTGCTTAATTTATCCATGTAAACTGGGAATACTTCAAGCATTTTGAACATTAAAGTAAAGGAAGCTGCAAAAGTACATTTTTCTCAATTAGTTCTTTTCTAACCCTAGGAGAAGTAAGGCCTTAAAAATAACTTTTAAAAGCCAACATAAGAGGTGACAATGATTTATATTCCTAAGTAGACAGAATATGCAGCTAGAGGTGAGATATAGATATGTTTCCTAAATAGAAAAGGGACAGGATGACTAAGATGTATGTGTTTTATTCCCATTCTGACCTGTAGTGGGACTCGGGACTTCTTATTTTTACCTTCCTGAATTCAAGTTTGCACTCCTGATGCCAAAATTCTGTCTCCCAATATCCCTCCCCCCTAAATATTACCTAAACTAAGTGCAAAAATTCATTCAGTTGAGGTGGCTTAGATAAACTCCCAGTGACTTAGTGACCTCTTTTGGCCTTTACTTACTCTTAATCTAGAAACCATCTGCCTTTCTTCAGATGCTCCTGCTGAGACTTTCACATGGTGTTTCTGTTGCAAAGAACTTTTTGTTGCTGTTGCTTCGTTGGACTTTGGGTGAAATAGACCTTTCTACCCTGTTTCTTCACAGATGATTGCAAGCCCATGTGCTTTCTGCCACCAACACCCACCCTCCATATCTACCTGCATGACTTCATTCAGCCCCCATGCAGGTATAAGCATATGTCAGGAAGCCCAGCCCTTAGGAAAGTCCTTCCCATAAAAGACATCTGAACTTACACACCAATAGAAGATAATCACACGCTTGCACGTTTTGCCGAAACAACCCCAGAAATGAGGAAAGTGTGAATTATGCAATGCAGTGTCGCATTAATTTGGCACATCAGACCATCAGAACACTGTGTAAATATTAGCTAAATGTGAGTTATAGTTCCTTGAATCTGTAAGACAAAAAATAAAATCTCCCTCAATTGTAGATGTATTAGGATTAGTTTTACTTGTCACATACAAGGCACTGAGAGAATAAGTCATTTTGTCATTCAGATTCTGTGAGGAAATTTTGCATCCATCTTATGCTTTGTGAAGAACCAACATATCTACTGTGTTCAGTAGCTGTGAAACCTCAATCAATATGTTTCTCATCACCAGCCTGCATCTCACGCACATAAATAATGTCCCTGAAGCAGAGAAGAGCTCCAGTTCCCAGAAGTTAACGAGAAATCCCCTCTTCCCACCCCTCACTCCCTTCCTAGCTGCAGATCTAACACCACAATGGGGCACATCTGGGCTCCAGGGCCCCCACGGAGAACCGTGGCCTTGCCCTAACCTCCAGCACACAGGTATGCTCCAGACTACACAGGCTCTGAGCCAATGTCCATGGCCCTCACAGGAAACATCGCCATACAGGAAACATTGTTCACTGAAGAAGGGCCAATAGCTGCACTTAGAAGATATTTTGATTCACTTTCTCCAGGGCCTCATAGATCTTGCATTGCTGTCTGACATACATTGGTGTGAAACAACCTGAATCTTTGGAAAACAGGAATGAACAAAAAGCACCAGTTACAAACAGAGTTTTCAATTTCATCCCCATTTATACTATTATTTCCTTTCTTTTTTCCCTCATTTCTGTGCCACTGCATTTTTTTCTTTTCTTCCTTTTATTTTTCTCCTGTTAATTGCTTAATTTTTCTTGCTACTATTCCCCTCTATCTCTTCAATCAGCCACGATCCTTTCAGAAGGTTGTAATAATCCATTTTGATCTGTCCCTCTCCCTAATTCTTCCAAGGGCCCATCCTGACCTTATGAAACAAAGAGCAGGCTATAAGCAGGGATTTGGTCTCATTTTTCATGCTTTTCTCTATTTAAGTCAGAACCACAAACCTCATTTTAATATGGATTTTCTACAGGCTCACCAACAGAATAACTGACAGACAGCCATGAACTGCAAGGACATAAATAAGTCCAAGGGCTGTGATGACCAGAGCTGACACATTAAACCATTACTCTAACAGATGAAAATGGAAAGCAACATTTTAATAAGAAAGGAGGTTATGGGACATCTTTACATCTGAGATCACACAGAATGGTAGGGTTTGGAAGGGACCTCTGGAGATCTAGTCCAACTCCCCTGTTCCAGCAGGGTCACCTGGAGCAGGTTGACCAGGAATTATGTCCAGGCAGGTCTTGAATCTCTCCAGAGAAGAAGATTCTACAACTTTTCTGAGTAGCCTGTTCCAGGGCTCTGACAAGAGGCAGACCATTTTCTTCACTGATATTTTAAGTGCACCTGGAAGCAAAGCAGCTCGTAGTGTTTAATAAATATCAATATGACTATCTGACAAGATAGTGAAACTAAATCATCTTTTATTTAAAGTCATTTAAGAAAATCAAGAAGATTTTCATGTTACTTTCTGAGCAGGATTAGAGTTCCCAAGCCATCCCTTAGGGTTATGGATCTTAGACAGATGAGATTTTCCTACTATTTGGAATAGTTTTTCCTGTTTAAAATGACTCATGTAAGTCTGAGTGGTAACATGCTGCTGTGACATGAAGATAGCAAAAAAGCCACTGAAGATGTGACTTTGGCAGAAGCTGAGCAGGTCAAAATAACCAACCCTTTCTTTTAGTCTGAAAAAGATAACCTTGGGAGCTAAAAGCCACTAGAAAGAATAGCAGAATGTCACCTACAACCCTGCAAACAAACAGGTCCCAGGTTTATGCTTCCCCTCATCAAGATACACCATAACTGATAAAAAACACTTAACAGTGCAATAATATCATCTGTCCAATAGTGCTCAGAGTATCTCATAAAGTTAGCACTATTGTGGCATTTCATAGATGGAAAATATAGAGAAGTGATTTGGTCAAGATCACCCAGAAAGACACTAAATGGGAAAGTTGCTTACATAATTCTGTGCGAAGAAAAAAAAAAAAGTAGAAAAACCCTGGCAAGCCCCAGCCCTGCCAAGGGAAGCAGATCCATCGGGTGTCAAAGCCAGGGAAGGGAATTCCAGCTCCCCAGCTCCATTTCTACTACCCAGGGCTGTTGGGATGCCACACTGCAGCCCCCCCTGCCAGTCTCACTGACTGGGATGGGGCCCAGAGCAGCACTGGCACCTCTCCCTGCTGGGAGGTGACACCCAGGGGTACCAACAGAGCAGTCAGGGGCAGGGCCGTAAACCTTCTCAGATTTTGATGTTAAAGTGTGTCCCTTATTATTTTATATTCTTACATTCTACTTTTTTTATAGCTGTGTTCCAAAATCTGTGTTCTGTGTCACAGCTTCTTCTGAAAAACCATGGCAGTTAATTGTGCCTGAGGAGCAGGCTGCCCTCAGCCAGTTTTATTAAACACTAGTCAAAACCAAAATCATTTTAAGATCTTTTCAGACACTTTCCCTGCTTAAAGAGTTGGGATTCTGCTATTGTCAGTGTTTTGTAATTTCCGATATGACCTTGGAGGTTGGTCACCTCCAAGGTGGGCACCATTGCTGGGCACCTCCTCAGCATAATTTCAAAAACCTGCCAGTCTGCCTGTAGTGCCAGAAATCACTATCAGTGGCGTCATGTAAACTGGAGGTGGCTTCATCCACCCATGACCCTACAAATGTCATATTCAGGGTTTACACCTACCACTTGAACAGAAGAACCAGGGGCAGCAGAGCCACTCCCAGTACAGGAAAGGATTTGGAGCACCTAGCAAGAGAGAGGGCTGCACACAAACAAAGTGTTTAATCTGTTAATCTTGAAAGAGCTGGAGCAGGATGCTGTCTGCTGCTGACACCTCTGAGTGACAGTGACCAGACATAGTTGCTTCTGCTGGAAAATATGGTACAGCACAACCTTAGCTCTGGAGTCACCTTCAGGTTAACAAGAACAGAAGTGCCTGATAATCAGCTGAAAGAGTTCCGGGAAGTACTGAGGTATGTGGAACCTTCTGTTGTTCCATATGTTCATTGTTACTGTTGGTAATTAGTTTTAGCACAGTTAAGATGGTGACAACACATAAAAATGCCAGGATACAACAGACAGGAGTGAGTGAATGCTTCTGATTTTTTTTTTTTTTTGTAGCTTATATTTATACTCAAGCACTTAAGCTTTGGGAGCAGTTACTTGAGAGAAGGGCTCCAATATTGGACTGTAAGAAGGAAATCTAACTGAAATCTGTTTGTCTTGGCTGGAAGATTAGCAGGACTAACCTGTAGTTCTTGAACAGCATGACAAGTAGCTGGAGGCCCTAGAGTAGGGCATGGAAATGCTGAGAACAGGCAGTGTATGCAACTGCAGACTTCTGAAAGCCAATCTGAGCAGGAGATCTTCTGTGTTTGCAGAACATAGAAGCTTGAAGATATGGCCTGTAAAAATCTTTGAGTGTTGGCCACCAAGGGACTTTTGAACTCTGACCATTCTCAGGTGCTACAGCAAATCATTATAACAGCTGGTGGTGGTCTGTTAGATAAGGCATTCAGGCAATAATAGCTGAACATCCTGTTCTATCCTGTATGTCTCAGTTCCCACTAATTTCATGTGTCTTTCTATTTGTTTAGGAAAAAATAAGTAAAATATTGAAGAGAGGTTAACATTAAGTAAAGCAGAAAAGCAGAGCTAAAAAGCCACATACGCCTCCTACTCTACTAAAGCTATCAGGCATCCAGGGTAAGAAGCTCCACAGTGCCACCTGGCCCATTTATTTGGCAGCAGCAGCAAGAGCAGCTGCAAGACGCAATGGAGAATTGGAACATTTTGTTCCAGTCTCATCGATCATCCTCCTGTTGCAACCAAGGCACAAACATGAAGCCTCCCCCGGACCTCGAGAGTCCCCCGGGCCCCACAGCGGCCCCCCCGGACCTATAGAGACCCCAGGGCCCTATAGAGACCCCCCCGGACCTACAGAGACCCCAGGGCCCTATAGAGACCCCCCCGGGACTATAGAGACCCCAGGGCCCTATAGAGACCCCCAGGGCCCGATAACGACCCCCCGGGCCCTACAGAGAGCCCCCTGGGCCTAGAGAGACCGCAGGGCCGCAGGACGAAAACCTTTGAGACTAAGGGTTTATAATGGAAATACTAACACAGCCTTAACCCTGGCACCACTAGCAAGCTCTGCAATAATATTAGGAGAGCTCTCTCTGCCCACAATCTAAGCTAAATAAAAAAGATGCCATTTTCTAACACATACCCCAAGCTAACAAATAACAATGATTTAATGTACTTGCCCTGTGGTCATGTAGTAGCACTGCAAAGCTCTCAGCCAATTTTTCTTTAGTTGGTAGCTTAATATATATTTTGCTGCACTTGAAGTACAAAGGCTATATTATGCTTTTGTTGGCATCCTTGCTGGTCAGTGTGCCAACTGCATCATTTTGTTCTCTGCTATATGTCAGGATTTGAGTGCTGAGGGCTCAACAGGTGGTGCTGGGATCAAGTTCTGGCAAATCAAGCAGGTAATGTGGTTATTCCTTTTGTCAAATTGTAATTGAAAACAGAACCGAGTTAAAGAAGTTTTCTTCTTGCAAGTGGAGACAGAGGGAGTGAGCATTTATCAGAAGGAAGGAGAGGAAAGCTTGTTTTAGAAATTTAATTTTCATAGCTGTATTCACTATACAAAATGGGATTTGCAGCACTAAGTGTATTGAGCAGGGAGATGACAAATATATGTGGTAGGAAACGTAAAAAAAAAAAAAAGTTCTCTTTCATCTTCCCCAGCTATCAGTCTTTCCTAGTGTTACAGTCACAAAGTAAGAGCTGCTTCTTGTTTATTCTTTTTTGTCATGTTGTTTATCCCAACCTCTTTGCCATCCCTCATTTCTCATCTGCCAATTGACACTACATTTTTTGCTCTAGTTACTTTCTGAGCCTTGAGCATGGTGTTCCTTTTCTTTAGTAGAAACACAGAATGTCTCAGTAGCATTAGATACTAATGAAATAGTACTCAACATCTCATGAGGTTGCTTACTTCACCTAGCCTTGCTTAAGGATTCAGTTGATTTCAGGTGATTAAGGATTCAGTTAATTTCAGATTATTAAGGATTCAGTTAATTTATTCAGTTAATTTCAGATGGCCTCTGGTTCATCTCCTGAATTATTTTGCTGGTGAAATTTCTCAAGTTTAGATTTGTGTTTGAAATCTTCTGGGTGTTTTCTGGCCTGACCTGCATTTGTGGCCAGGTAAAGTCAAGTACCTGACCCCACAGGTTTTCCATACAGGTGAGAAGACAAAAATGGAAAGAGGAAGACTAGAGAAGTGCAAAGAAAATTCATTTCTCACACTGTTTGGATTTTTATTAACTCTGCAGTTCTGGAGGAAAAGAACATTAGCTGGAAGGCTAACTTAGAAGTAGTCAACATTGAAGACCAGAACAGAAACACCAAGTTAGAAAGCAAGGTGTATGGGTACTAGAACGATTGAGAGGGCCTTAAGACCAGGGGAAAGCCAAACAACACAGATAAAATTAACGTCATTACAGAAGTTGGTAGGATTTGGTGTTTGTGTAGAAATGTAAATTAATGCTTGCAAAAGCATCCAGGCTCTGTGCTCTGACAGATGAGATGGGTTTTATACTTGAGACCATGTCGCTGACAAAGCAGCAGACTTTCCAGGGCTCTCCTCCAGTTGAACTGGCAGTCTTGAAGACCCTGCTTACCAACAGAAAAAAAAAAGGATAGAGAACAGAAGTAAAGGACAATGTACCTACTGTAGAAATAAAAAGTATTTAATCCCTTCAGCAGAAAGCAAATGTGCCAAGAACTCCTTACAGTGCTGACTAGGAGAAAAATAATTGCACCATTTTACAGATGGGTAAACTTAAGTGCCAAGGGAATCAAGTATCTTGCTGTCATCACGATATATCTACCACATATCTAGGCATGGATCCCCTACACATAGGT
>WUAM01008387.1:0-23432 GCA_024336885.1 Actenoides hombroni | reverse complement strand
TAACAAACCAGAAACAAATGCAAAAACATTAGGAAGATTAACTTCATTTGACTAATGAAAAGTAAGAAGAAAAATGCACGTGCTCAAAGAAATGTTCTCCAGGGAAATAATATGTACTAACATATTTGTTCAGAGAATTGGAAGGTAACAAAATTAAACTAGGGAAAAGAACATGGACATCAAGAATAGCCCAGTCATCAGAAAATACCTTCTGCTGTGCTTCATAAACAAAGCCTGAGATACAGCACACACTGTATGAAAACATAAAAATAAGTGGTAACGTCCAAAGACAAGCTATATTACTGGTTATCTTTACCCACTGGGAAGCTGAACTCAGACTAAAATGCATTTTAATACAGGAGAAAGTTGTGTATATAGGAACCAGGAGCATAGGTCACCCCGAGAGTGTAGCTGTTGGTATATGTCTGGGATGCACTAATATTTTTTTAAAAGATACCTGCCTAAAGAGGAAGGAGGAAAAGGAATGGAGGTGGCATGACCGAAATAGAAGTAGTCTTGAAAAAGGGTTTTTGTCACATAGATACTTACTTTACTGGTCGATGGTGCCTTAAATGTGTTTGTTTTGTATCAGTGGAGTTTGCTTTCACTCTTTCAGAGCAATGCTCTTCAGAGCAAGATGAAGGTTAGTTTAATTTCTCCATTATTCTTGGGACATTCTTGAGTATTTTCCAGTATAATTTAAGCATCAGCATGATTTCATGCAGCCAGAATTTTCAAAAAATAGATATCAAGCATCAGTTATGGTGACATTTTGGGAAATGACCTCATGTTTAATAAATAGTGGTTTCTTCATTCTTCCTTCCTCCAAACCACTCAATTTTGCCTTAAAAATCAAGGCACTATAAAAGAATAGTAAAATAAAGCAGAGAATTGAGCAAATGCATAAAACTATATGTGTGGGTAGTCTAAAATAACTAAAAAAAAAAAGACCTTACCCTAACAAAATGTTAAGAGTGTTCTCTTAATTTTGTCAGCAGGTTATTAAACATTAAACCTCTCTTCAAACTCCAGGAAATCCACTTTGCAAATAGCATTCCTCTGTCTGTATAAGTGACATCTCTACCAACTACTAGTTATCATTATTACAAGGATCCTCCTTCTGGAATGATGGAGATATCCATTCTCTCATCTTTTGTTGTCAGGCACCAAGCTGCCTGTGACAAGTACTCACACACTCTTCTTGTCAAGCCTGGAGACCTCGGGCAGAAGCTATTGCAAGATGCTTGCCAGCACAGGCTAAGGTGTTATTATTTATTAAAAAGACTTTGCTTCATTCCAAAAAAAAAGTGTCTGGAGATAAAGTTAATGGACACTGAGCCACCCTCACCAGTACGTCTTGGTCTTCATCATTAACTCAACTGGGATATTGAGGGGTTTCTTTTCAAGATGCCCTCAGAAAATTTAAAGGTAATTTTAAGACATGTAAGCCAGAGGACCAGATTTGACCCTGCTTGGTGCTTGCCAGCTTTGTGTGGGCACCAAGCCCCTCCAGCTCCCCCACCTGCAGATCACGTGCCCTCTCAGGACTCTGCTGCTGACCAGCCTCAGAGGGATCAGGGTTCAGAAAACATCAGCAAATCACCCTTTTCTGCAAAAGATTGAAAGAAGCTGTTTGTTCTTAGAACAGCTTTAAGAAACATATAGAAACTTCATACATAGCAATGGATGAATAGTAAAGTAGCATTTTGTTTGTTAAAAATAACCTCGTCATAGTATTTAGAGATTTGTTCCAGGTTATTTTGCAATAAATGTAGGAATTCCATTTTAGAAACCAAAGTAACCTTCTGATGAGTTGAAGCATATATGCTTATTGCCAAAATGATCTTTCATGAACAAGATTCTGTGACAATGTTTTTAAAGTAACCAATACAAAAATACTTTGCTACTGCTCTTTATGCGTACAGAAACTCAAGCCTTGAGAATATATTTGCATCCTGAAAATCTCCTAACTGCTTTTCCTCAACTGCCAGACTGACATTTTCTGTTTGAGACAGGGCACAAAGTCAAGTGTGACTGAGAACTGTCACTAGGTGCCTGTCTGTCATCACAGACAGTTTATGTCTGGAGCCACACAAAGCTTCTCCTAGGTTGATTTTTGCTCTGTGGCACTAAAAGCCCAAGGAGTCAGATCTCCCTGCTAATTCCATGGGGGAGGGGCATCCCCCTCAGGCAATTCCTCTCTTGAAGAGATAGCAGAAAAAGTGATATCCAAAACCCAAGCCCTGACTATGACTCACAAATGATGCTGCCCAGTTGCCCAGTAAAGCAAGATATGTTGCACTGGTGGTCTCATGAGTAGACAATCAATCTTTATTCACCAGTAGATTACAGTGCTTAGATATACTTGATTGCCTCAGGTCCAGGATAAAGCTTATCAATAACTATATATAAAAATCTGCTTATATTTTTTTGCCATTGTATTTTTTTATATACTGTTTTTGTATTAAACTGAGATTGGGGTGCAATTGGTTTATTCTTAGCTTTACTATATGACCAGTTACTCCATCTGTCACCTTGAATGTGAAGCTGTAAACAGAATTAAGACTTAAAACACAGTCAAGTGCCAAGGAGCTTTATTTGCCTGACAATGAGTTCGCAAAGCAGAAAGAGAGAGAGAAAAAAGAGGAAGAAAAGGATCAGTGTGATAGCTACCACCATGGATCTGCGACATCCCAACAGTCCGATCCAGGTCTGGTGGGGAACATTCCATCTGGTGTTGGATGCTCCTGCTCTTTATTAGGTGGTCCTGTTGAATATTAATGCACAATATGCGATAAATTTCATAGGCTGTTGAGCTTTAGTTCGGGTGATGTAAATCACAGCTGGGATTGTACTACAGAGAGATAGACTAGTGGGCTGGGGAAACAGTAAAGCAGACAGCCAGAGCTTGTTCTGAGTCACTAGGCTTCAGTTTAGTCAAAAACACTGTAGAGAGAAAGAGTTGTGGAAAAAACAAACACTTACTGCCTTAAAAAAACTCCCATAGCTGCTTTGAAGAGGGTCTTTGCCTCTGACTGCCAAAAGCCCAGACTGATCCCTAAGGGAAGGATTCCCACACGTGATTGACAGCTTAAATTAATTCCAGGCACGCTGGAGCTTCCTGGTCAGTCAGCACTCACCTCAATCACACTGCAAGTGTGAAATCTTGTTTTTTCACAGTAAGAAAAAACCACAACAATTACAATGTAAGGTTTATGTCAGGGTAAGGTCTGAACCTCTCAACCTTGCTTTCAGCCCACAATGGCCCATCCTTTCATGAACAATATGGACATAAATAAACACTGCCTTGAGTTCTGTTTGCCATGGCTGATGGAGGTTTGGTCTTGTTTTGAGTGTAGGTTCTTTTTTTTGCCGTTGTTGTTTTGGGTTTTTTTTTCTTGCTGCTGCAAATAGCTAAGAGAAAGGTGTAATTCATTGCTAAGACTTGTACTAATTAGATTTTCAGGAGTTCCCAGGGTAACTGTTACTTTTCCTTGGAATTATACTAGGTTTGCACTGAATGCCAACCCATGTAACATTAATTTTGTTTTTGCAAATGATATAGAGTAGTATAAGTAGTGCTTGGATGGAGAGTGTGAGGTGGATGGGTTTTTTTCTGTGCACTTCTTGGTATTAGCAAAAGTGTTGTGTGCCAGAGATGCACGTACTTCTCCTATGGTTATAAAGTGTTGCTTACTTTTTTCCTGCAAGCGAAAAAAAAAAAAATAGTCTCCAAACTTGTAGTGAAAAGCCAGCTGTTGTATTCATGGCATAGCTCCAGTCTCACTAAGGGCTGGTTTTTTTCTGAAACTGAAAACCATCAAAGCCTAAAACCTACAGTCTGAAACATAATCAGTGTGACTTCTGTCCAAACAGTTTCCAACTTGGTAGCAAAAATGAAAACACAATATTAGAGCCAAAGGACTGATCAGCATCCCTAATCAAATAATTAAAGAAAACTGAGAGGTCAGATAAAACAATAAAATGTTCTCTTGTAGGCAATATCCCACTGGTCATGGGTATAGCTCTTAAGGAAGAAAATTGACACATATTTCAACATGTGAATAAATCCATCAATAAGAGTCAAGTAGGTGAAATAGGAGCTGCTTTTTCATATAGTGAGCCAATATGTTGGGAACTTGGAAGGCTTCATCTGTTTTCTCATATTTATGGCAAGTACTGCTCCAGATGATATTCGGATTTGTCACTGCACATATAAATGGAATGCAAAGCAAAGCACATAGCTTTCAGGAAAAAAAGGAAAGCTGAGTTTTACCTTAAACTAAGTTTTGTGTTCTACTCAATATAACAAAGACACACATCTCTCTGGGTTTACATCATTCCTACCCATCCTGCCACACAGGAAAGAGTTTTAACACCATTTGTCACTGTCCTGGTTTGAGTGAGAAAAAGCAGGGCCAGCAGCTCTGCTGTCCTTTAACTTCATCCATGCCTTCCCCAAAGCTTTCCTTCTCTGGCTGTGCCACAGCATAACCTTCAGCTGGCAAACATCCCTTTCCCACCACGTGGCCCCATTTCCCAGGGGGTGACTCCTCACTGTGGTTGAGCAAACAAGGCAGTTTCTGACCTGGGAGCTGCCTCAGGGCTAGTCCAGGGCACAGTTGCCTAGTCCTGTCTCCTGAGTGATTTAATTCTGGTTGAAACAGATCCTTTTTTCCCCTCATTTGTAACACAGACATGAGTGTGTTGTTCACCTTTGCACAATTCTACACTGAGATTGAAGTTTCACTGTAACCTTACATACACAAGGGAGGAAGGAAACTGGGCAATATCTATATGGGGTTTACATAATTCAGGCCAGAGCACAGAACAATGTGACTTTTTTTCTTTTTTTTTCTTTTTTTTTTTCAATAAAGGTCACCAGAAAAAAAATCTACAGACATTTAAGTTTACTGATAAATTAAGATAACTAATTTTTAAAAATTACAATTAAAAACCTTAAAGCAAAAAAGACTGTGGCAGTCATTGTATCTAAATAAATTGTCACACACACACACACAAATATTTCTATTTAACTCATTCACAACTATTATTTGACAGACATTAAAAGAAAATGTGCTGCAATTTCATGGTCTCTGAAGAAGGGGAATCCTGCTGACCACTGTAGTGAAAACAATGTGCTCTCTCATCTTCATATTGACTAAATCTTTCATGAGAACACCTACTTATACAGCTAGAAATTTATTAAGGCTTTTCTCTTTGAAGATGCCTGCAGTACACTGATTTTTAAGATATTTGTAAAAAGTTTCAAGCTCCTCTGTGCCATAATCTATTGTTATGCAGATCAGAAAGCTGCCCCAACAAAATATGGGAAAATCTTGTTCGCCAGCATGGGCCGAGTGCTAATTACAGGCTTGACTGGAAACACAGGAGGTTCAACCTGATTTCCCCAGCACAGCGGGGGCAGCCCCTGTGTGCCCAGATGGCCGCGAGGCACACCAAGAGCTGGGCCCCCTGCTCGGCCAGGCGAGTCCAGACGTCCCTGGCTGCTGACACCCCTGTCCTCCTGGTGGTGATGCTGATCCAGGTGGGTTCCCTCCCTCTGGACCCTTGTATGTCTGGTGGTAATGATTTAGCTCTGAGGGATGTCACTGAAAACAATGCAACTCTGACTTCATGACTTACAGTGATTTGGGTTTCTTTTCTTGTTTTCCATTGTCTTTTTTCCAGCAGGAACTGGTTAGAGAGAAGATGAAGTGACTGTGGGAAAGAAAGAAAGGAAAAAAAAGTGTGAAAATGGGAACCTGAAAAAAGAAGCAATGAGAAGTCATTGGAAATCGACCAAGATGTATGCTAATAAACCCTTGGGCTTTGCAAGTGGGGCTATATTCAGGAACTTTTCAAAGAGTCAGTCTTGGTAGTGTTTTCTCCTCTTTTATGCAGGAAGAAATGACCCGCCAGCTTCAGAGCTCATGGTGTCTGATAACTAGACTCCTTAAGCATAATTTACTTGAGCCAAAAAGGGAAAATAGGATTCTAGCTTTTTAATGTGTATTGTTAAACAATCTGCAGATTAAAATACTGACTTTTAAATGTTTCCTGCAATATTATCTTCCCTGCTTCTATGGCCTTAATGCAAGAGTATGATGGTAAGCTATGCTGACTCTTTGTTTAATGCTTATTAAACTGAAAGGTTCTCTTATATTAATAGATAAATAGATGGAAAACATGTTGACCAAAAATAAGCTTGAAAAATTAATAACTTTTCACATGCCAAGTGATAAGGAAAAAAAAAAATTAAAACAAATGGTTGGTCACAAGCAGGTATGTGGAACACAGAGAAACAAGAATAGCTCTTGTATTCCCAGCAGTGAAATGCTGAAAAGATTAGGGCTTGTGCCATGTGTGTCATGATAAATGAGTAAAGTCCCACCTCAACACACCAGAAAGTTTGGATAGACTTTTAAGAGTTGGTGCTTTACCTCAAAAGAAGATTGATATATTACTATAAAATTGAATTTGATAGTCTGTGTCAGGAAACTGTTATCCTGACTGGTAAAATCTTGGCTTTTTGGAAGCTTTGTGTCAAAACCATACCAGACTTTGAGTCCTCATTTCATCCTCCATATATTTCTTTCACCCCTGTAGTCTCTCTCTCCAACATTCCTGTCCTTTGTGCTGAACTGAGGCTCTCCATAAACCAGGATTTCCACAACTCCTGACATTCCTTATCTCCTTCATAATCCCAGTGTTGCACATCTGAGCTAGATGTTGGTCCCTCAACTCCTCCAGCAAGTGCATCCCCATCCCTTGGTGGTGGTGGCTTTAACCCTTCCAGCACCATCACCACCAGCTCCTAACCTCAGTTTTGCCATGAGTGCTTCATTGGCAACCCAAACCCACCACTAGCTTGCTCCCAGCTGCTCCCAAGGAAACCACTGTGGGGATGGTCAGTGGCCAACACAGGCTTATCAAATGAGTGCAAGCACTTGTGGAACAACTGGGGGGACAATTTTGCATGTTTGTTTATGTTTTCAGTTTATTTCAATTTCAAAATGCTTTTGCAGCTATGGGTCATTTACCAAGCTTAAAGTTTGAATTCCATTTTGACCCCTAGCTCCTCTCCTTAGAAATCACCAGAGTCCCTTCAATGAACCAAAGGCTTGAAATTTAAGGAACATAACCTTGTTCTAGGGTTAAATAAGTTTCCCAGCTTGCTGTGTTACATGTGAAACACGAGAATTCAAAATTAAAATTCTAGAACACTAAAACATTATTTTAAACACTCACCTAACTCCCAAACTAAATGTAAAAACATCTTCAGAGGAAAACCAAAAATTATAGTATTTCTGTGGGTTTGATTAAGATCAATCAATTTGGCAAATGGTGCATCAAAACACAGAGATTGAAACAAACCTCCATATAGAAGAAAATGTGAATCTTGGTTATTGAATGGATGAGGGAAGTTTCCAAGTCAGAAAAAATCCCAGCACAAATCAAATCCACCTTTAAAAGAAGCTGAAACAGAACCGTAGAACTTGGCTCAGTCTTACCTCACCAAATCAAACCATAGTGACTGCCCCAATGTAAGGATGTAGGCACACTTGACCATCACCAGCACATGGGAAGCATGGAAGTGATGCTCAGGTTGGATACAGACACAAGAACAACATTGCTGGAGCTCTCTTGGTACACCTTCCTTTTGTGGTTACAGTACTACCCAGGGAACCCATCTTTGTCACATGAAACTTGACATCTTTGTCTTCCATCCCATCCCATTCTTTCTGCTTACTCTCTGCCTTTTCACTGCCCTCTCCTCTGCATGCTGCCTCTGTGAACCCAGCTTTCCCTGTGCTTCTTTCAGGTTGCACACCCATGGGCTGCTCCATTTTAGCTGGTGTGTCTATTTCCTCATGCATTTTTCCTAAGGTTTGGAGCACTCGGGATTTATTTCTTCAGCCCTTTGGCTGTCAGCTGCCTCGAGCTTCAGCAAAGGCTGGACGGAGGCAGGACAGAATCGAGAGCAGGTCGAGCTGCGTGGTTGAAGTTATTCCTGCGACCGCCTCTACTGTCCTGCTCCTTTCACTCCCAGATTGCGTCTATGGGTGCTGCTGGGTGCTCGTGTAAGGAAAGACAGGAGTGACCTGGTAGGAGCTTTGATTATATTAGGAATAGTTTGCTTTTCATGTTTTTCTTAATGTTACTAATCTCAGCATTAGCAGCACTGAAGTATGCTCTGAGCAGATAAACAGAACAGGCAATTTTTTCTGTGTTCTCACAACTGTTCATGTTGCAGTTTGCCTATTGTATGAAGTAACCTGGCTTATCACTAATGACACCGTTCTTGGAGTGACATTGTTCCTTTGGACTAAAGATTAATTCAGATGTTTAATTAAAAGATTTTAGGATATTACTGAGAACAGTTCTTTGTTCCATTTCCTAAGCAGAACTATTATCTCTGAAGCATATATACTTATTTTAGAAAGTTAAAATTGTATTTTCCTTTGGCCCTTCATAGCTAGAGGAACTCCAGTGATGGTTTGCTTTCATACAACAGTCTAGCTGCAGCTTTGAGTCTAGAAAGTGTTAAAGATTAAACTTGAGATTTTTTCCCGCTTCCTTCATGAAGTGGCATGCTGTTATGGAATCGAATTACTCACAGTGCTTTTATTTGTTAACTTGGTAGTTTGAAAGACTTCTCAGGAAGAAAAAAAAAAGGGTAATTTCTTATCCTTGAATTGTGGTCAATGTGCCTAAATAAACCCACAAAACATAAGCTGTGTTTTGCTTCAGGAAGAGTGAAACACACTCTGCCCTAAAAGTCAGAAAACCATTTCATTAATTACAAAGTTGCCTATCACAGTGAGCAGTTAAGGCTGCTCTCAGCCTGACTCTTGTTCCTTATACTATCATATCAATTCCAGGGGTGCTGGGAGGTTGTTGGAGCTGCCACTGACTGGCTCAGCAGAATTGTGGTTCTGCAGTTTCCCACATGGAAAGGTCACTGTAAGCAGCTTGAATGCAGACAGCAGCGCTGTAGATTCTGCGGGGAGCACTTCTTGTGGATGGAATATGAGCCCCACACCAAAAGACGCCTGCCCCAGCAATGATTACCCACCGACTACTGAAGTGTACCTTTCAGAAAGCCCCCAAAAGCCGTGATCACCCCCCTACTGGTTCAGGTTTGATATCACAAAGGCCTGCACCTGCCGTGATCACATAACAAATACTGGAACTGCGATGTCACAAAAACCTGCACCTGCTGTGATCACCGAAACACTATTATAACTGTGATGTCTCAAAAGCCGGCTGTAGCCGTATTATCTTCTAGGTTCTTTGCAAACCTATCCTTAATTCCCTGTAAAGCAAACATTGTTTTCCCTTCTTCCAGAGGCCAGTTAGGGAAGACAGAGATATTAATACCAATGGCAAGATTTCAGACAATATCCTAAACCAGGAAGGTCTAGGGTCAAAGCTATCAAATAAGGTTGGAAGAAATAAGTTCATGGTCAGTGTGCTCTTTCAAGAGCAGATTACAAAGGTTTTGGGAAACTAAAGAAATGAAAACTGACACTTTCATAATCTCTTCCCAGGTCTCGGTCAAAGCTGAATGGAGCGAGCAAGCAGGAGCTTTGTTTTAAGCTCAGCTTTATTTGGGTCAAATCCATACTGACTAGATTTGAAATATCTTTTCTCCAGACATCTATCTCAGGTAACATCACTTTGGAAAAGTCTGGACATGCTGCAGAAGCTATTTGGCTTCAACTCCAGACAAGAATTAAAATGTTTGGTCTTTCACAAAACAAAAACATGTGACTCTATCTTAGGAGACTGATTTAGTCTATCCCTTCTTGCTTGAGGGGATTTTCAGACACAAAGTGTACATGTACCTGTAAGGTCCTGTTTGAAAAGAGAGCTCAAATAGCTTTTGCTACAGGAGTACATCTGTACAAAATAAACCAAACAGCCCAAGCTGGGTCAGATGCAGGAGCCAATAAGATCCTAACTGAGTATGAAAAAGAGGAGGAAACCTCAAACGCATTCCAGGAGTGAGCAGCCAGAGATAACACGATGCTCTGATCTTCAGCAGGATAATGTCTTGCTTCACTGATCCCTAACTGAAAGGACAATGGAGTTCAGCTGCTCAGTGTTGCTCAGGTTATCTACCTCTTGAAGAAATCCCCCATCCCCTACCCACCCCAAGAAAAAACTTGAGCAATCAAAGCACTTTGCAATAATCACATTGTGATAGATAGAGCTGGCTTGCTCTGCTCGCCATACTAGCCAAGACTGCTACAGGCTGTATCCACAGTATCCAGAATAAGCATTTAACCATGCTATTGAGTCAACTGAGTCTGCATCTCCTCTTGGAGGGAAGTAATTGATTTAGGCAGGCAGCAAAACTAGAATAGATGGATGGCTGAGGCACAGGGGTAAAACATAAACTATTTCTGAGATGGACTTACAGTGTAAACCACCCAGAGGGAAAACCATAATGATTTGAAATGTGTTATGTAAAACCAAATATATAAACAAATTGAGATAGTCTCTGTGTTTTCCTTGGTTTCTGTTCATTATGAAGTACATGGCAAATTTATTCCTTTTCACTATTTTTCCCAATAATCTAGCTAAGTAAACAGTTCTGACAGTATGTATAATAATACATGCACATAAGCTCTTACATAAATAATTTAAGCAACCTTTACAAAACATGTATAATCTTCATGTCTTATTTGTATACACAGGAAATAAAATACTCTTCTGAAAGAGTTGAAAGGAACTGAAGCGTGCATATAAATATTGATTGAAGAATGAACAAGGATGCTGGTAAGAAAATAAGAAAAATAACTTGCAATCTAATTAGCTATATTTTTAATAGATGAAGAAAATTCACAGCTGCTCACAGCCCACAGAATCTGCTTACATATATGTATGGTGGTGAACAGAGCTGCCTCTGCCTTCTGTGCCATCCATCTATAGTCCTGCCCACTGCCTTTATGGCACCAGAATTACAGCTGCCAGATTTTATCCTGCTAGCTTCCTTTTGCTCCTTTAGAGCTGATTTGGTACCTAAATATGACCTATATACTGTTGCAGGTGTTTTGGGTTGTTGCTATCAGTTCTTACTCCTCTGTGATTTCCTTTGCCTGTCTCTCTGTTTACTGATGCTAGTGGAACAGCTTCTATTGGGATCTCCATGAAATAAACCATCTCCCTCTTTTTTTTTTTTATGCTTACCTTCACTGCTTCCCAGCTAGAATTGACCAGGTGTTGTCTGAAGGGACCAAAACCTGAAAAAAAAGAAAGATGCTTTTAATCTATGCTTGTTCTGCAGTTGTAGATTCAGTGCCATCTTGTATTCACAAACATATTTGTTCTTTATTTGTGTAGTTTTGGTTGTGAGGGTGGGTTTCATTTTTGTATTAAAACTTGCCCAATGTTCTAAGTCTTTTTGCAAAGTCTACAGGGCCTGGTAGTTCATGCAGTTGTTGCTCTAGAGATGGTTTTTGAACCACCAGCCAGATTCTTGAGAAGAGCTATGATATTGTTTGCCCAGCTGTGTATTTTAAGGCCAGTGACCAACTGGGCACTAAAACCATCAAAATGCTTGTATCTAAACAGCATAACAATTATAATTAGCCAACCATTTTTTTTGGTGTGAAATTCAGAGTTCTATATGGACCCAGACAGACACAAAGACAGATAAAAGCAGGTACAGACATGTCAGGAATATACAGAATTTCTGTGAATGGCACACTTCTGTGTGCCAGATAGCAAGTACCGCAGGGAGGAAGATAAGGAAACGCTAGCTAGATAACTCTCAGACTGAATAGAAAGTGCAATAAACTGTATACGCATTTAATTAATTCAAAAAAAAAGACTACAACTCAAAAGATGAAAATAATGGCTAATCACAATACCTGAGGAAAAGGTGGAACTTGAGAGTGACTGCTTATCAGTGGATAGAGATCAATAATTAATGAAAAATAATTTTTCACCTAGGTAGGAGAGAATTCAGCATGCAAAATTCCAGTTGTATGCATCTTAAGCAGAAAAGTGTCAACAACGTACCTGGCTTGGGATGGTTTTACTACAGTGGTTTAAAGCTCTTGTAATGTTTGCTTCACTAGTTTTAGGATTTCACATTACATTTTAAATACTGCTGGAATACCCACAGAGTAGAATCAAGACAGGGCAAAGCAAATCAGCACCTTTCATTGTTATGAGCAGCACACATGGTTCAAAATACATGTGGAATTTCACAATTGAAAAGACCTGTTTCCTGATTCTATTTGTTTTTTTAAAGAAAAAAATCCCACCCTATTGACTATGCTCACCTTTTAAATAAACAATAACATTCCCTGTTGTTGGAAAAGAGGGAACATTAAATATGAACACAGTTTGGCAGCATTTTAGCCAACAGCAAGCTTCCTGTTGCTGCTCTTTAGTCTCCAGCCACATCAACTCTGGTGATCAACCCCCACTTCTATTCCTCAGTATTCCCAGACCTTGGAGAGCAGTTTTCCATTCCCTGTGTCATTTCAGGAAATGCACAACTCTTTTACAAACTTCCACAATGATGAATCAGTTCTCACCTTCAATCCTGGAAGTTGATTTACTGAATGTTTGATAGGAAGTATTTAATTTCAATACCTGACACAGCATTAACTTGAAAAAGAAGATGTGTCTAATGGTGCAGCACAGTTCTAGAAATTTCAAATCTCTAAGAACTGGAACAAAATACACCACACCACAGCAGAAGCTATTTCACAATTTGACATTTCAGAACAACAGCTTACACTGCAACAAAGTCCTTTAGAAAAGTATGAGCAGCCGGAAGCAGGTCCTTCCCTGCGGGCACTGTGCACAGTGGGAGGCACAGGGCACCTCTCCTCTGCAGAAGCTGCACAGACTGTTCTGGGCCCACCACTTGCCCTCCTGCAGATGGTTGTGGCACAGCTGGGGAAGGTCAGAGACTTGCCAAGCATCAGTATTTTGAACACAACCAAATGCCAAAGAGTTCACTAATAAACTATTTGTTTTGTTGTATGCCAGTTCTTATTAATTGTACTGTTGATCACCACCTATATCAAAGCACTTTTTAAAAGAATCATAAGAACTGTAATACCTGCTGATCCAGTTGCACTGCTAGAGTATATTGGAAAGATGAAAACTGGAGAAAAAGAATGAGAAACTGCACTAAACAAAATTGTACTGAAATAGAATTTAATTTCTTCTGTAAGATTCAGCTCAGTTCAGTAAAGCTTTGATTTGTTAATATATTGGGACCCGATGTTGTTCTGGATAAAAATGAAAGCGAAAAAGGCATAGGGAGAGCTCTGTTTCTCAGCAAAAGACAAACCAATTTTTCACTCCACTTCAGCATCAGCTGCTTCAGGTGTACAGCTGCATTTGCTGCTGTTAGGACAGTGACACAGTAATTCAGCAAAGAGAGTGGCTTCATTGGGCCAAAGTTGGTCCCCAGATTGGATAGAGCTAATTTAGTTGATTACTGAATCCCTGGGCATGATTTTCAAAAGAAAGCAAATCCTGGAAGATTTCAGAATGTGCTCTTACTCCATTTATCCAGTGGAACACAGCCTTCCCTAATGATCTTGACAAGTCTTGATATGTGTTTTCAAAGAGTAACTTCTGCTCCAAAGAAATGAACGTGGATTTATAATGTACAGCAGGATTAGAGTTTATGTTTGTACTGTTCATTTCTAATCCAGGGCTTCCTAGATGCACTTTGAGGAAGAGAGAGCATAGCAAGGTTGTTGTTAGTAGCCTGGTGCCATAATCTCACAAAAAAGGTGTCTGTTGCTGTAAACTGCTTCAGAATATCATTTGAGTTGCCCGATTAAATCTTGTTAGCCACAAGTAAAAGAATTGCAGCTGGTCCTGAAACACTGTAAGGGAATTAGAGAGATCCTAATTTATGTTAGCAATGTAGAAGTAGCCACTTGTCTAAAAGTGGGATTCTGGCTTCCTTGGAACCTGGGGCAGCAGAGAACTGCAATGTTCTACTTATTTCTTGCATTTTTATGGGACAGCAGGTCCCCTTGGGAGCTGTTTTGCTGGGAATCATTCCTTTCTCTTCTCCTTTTGCTGCCCTTTAATCCATGCCTGCTAATTATATGCTGTTGCCAAACTAAATTAACTGGTTTAGTGAAGACAGTATATGTCAAACATACACATTACTGTAAATAACATAAATTCTCCAATGTGAGGTCAAATCATATAGCAGCAACTCACATTTAATCATGTAATATATTGTCTTTAGTTCTTTATAGAAGAGGCATTCTGTCAGACATCTGCCCCTATTGTCCTCCAGTATTTAATTTATTTCCATATTTTCTTTCTCTCTATTTCAGATGAGGCAGAAAACTGAAATATAAATTATTCAAATAGTAGTCTATAAACATTTTGCATCCAATTAGAAGAGGTTACTGAAAGGCAATTTAGAAGAGATGGGTACATGAAGGATGGCTGTTTCTTCCAGATAGTTTAGTTTGGCTTATTCTCACTGTTAGAACACTGCTAGAACAGGAGTGTGAAAGAAGAATATTGCTTTTAATTTACCTAGTAAGGACTGCTATGGTTTAAATTCTCAGGCACGGTGTTTGTGGAGAAGCTAATGGGAGGACACAGTGAATTAGGAGAAAAGAGGCAAATGCAAAAGTTGAAGCTGTCTTATCTAGGGAAAAGTGCTCTGAGAATGTGGTGTTTCCAGGACAGCAACAGTGCTAAATTAATACAGGCTTGCCACTGTAAAGTCAAAAGATGGCATTCACTGGGGCTCTAACAAACTCCTTTCATTAGCTGGCACAGCAAACCAAAAAATGCCACAGCTCTGCTTAATGAAAAGAAGGGACAGATGTGCCTGGATTATCAGCTTCAGAAACGTCCTCCTCTTCGTGCACCGAGTTCAGTTCTGAGCTGCCACTGTCACTTCCTTTGGCCTGGGAGCTTTTGCTCTGCAAGACAAACTGAGGTTTAACACCTCAGTCCTCAGCTGTATGATCCTTGACTGGCTGCTAGTTACAAGGCAGAAGACAAATGAGTAGGCCAGAGGAAAGGCTACAGATGGATGAAGAGCTGTTAGTTACCCACACAAACTTCTCTTGTTAGCACACAATGGTGATAGTTATGGTCAGAGAAAATATTTGAGCATGTACAACAAAACTGTTGGATTCTTTCCTCCTTCTTATAATGTAAAAATTAGGAGATTTTCACATCAACAGTGTAAGGATGCTCCAGAAACCAAAGCACTTTGCACAAGTGGCTTCCAATTCTACAGTAGCACATCCCAAAGGCACTGTATGACAATATTTTCGTAACAGTTTTGTCAAACATATCCCCACTGAAGCGCAAGAACAGTGAGCTAGTAACAACAGATGAGGAGAAGGCTGAGGTTCTCAACAGCTTTTTATCCTCAGTCTTCACTGGTAACCTGTCTCCCAACATCTCCCAAGTTAAAATACCACAAGGTGAGGACCAGGGTGGCAAAGTCCCTACCGCTGTATGTGAAAATCAGGTTTGTGAACACCTGAGGAAAGTGAACATACATAAGTCCACGGGAAAACTAAGAGCAAGGCAGAGGTAAATGGGCACATAGAACCATAGAATCGTAGAATGGTAGGGGTTGGAAGGGACCTCTGGAGATCATCACGTCCAACTCCACTGCCAGAGCAGGATCACCCAAGGCAGGCCACACAGAAACAAATCCAGGCAGGTTTTGAAAGTCTCCAGAGAAGGAGACTACAGCCTCTCCAGGCAGCCCATTCCAGGATCTGTCACTCTCACAATGAACAACCAAGCGATTTAGACCATTCTAGCTAATCCCTGAAGCTGGAAGCCATTTGGAGAGCCTATAAAATACTAAACATTAAGGAATGCTGACTCAGGAGGAAGGTGGATATGTTCTCCCAGAATCATCCAATGAGCAGATGCATATTTTTCTGAAATGCTTAGGTGCTAGTTGGCTGTTCTAGCTTGAATATCAATGTCACTTACAGATTTTTGGTCAGTGTATTAAATACAGCTAATATTTCCCAGCATTGCCACCCCAGCATGATTCAAGGAAAAGATCAAGCCTTTGACTTAAATTTTTATCTGAGCAGACCTAAGTCAGATAGAAACAAGTTTTAACAAGATTTCACACCATTTCTTTTAGGTTAAAGACTTCACAAGTATGTTACTTAGAAAAAAATCACAAAAGAAATTCAGACAATTAACACTATATAAAGGGATTGTAAGAATGTTTTAATAATAAAACCTAAGATGTAGCTGTTATTCATATTTCTCTTTAGACAACTAGTGAGAATGATGATGGTACAAATCAAAGCAACACAAATCAGACGTTCCTTTCCTCCTTTTTAAAATGCAATATAACTCTCCTTCCACTTTCAAATGTCACTCCAATCATCCATAAAAGCAATTACCGAATACAAGCAGACACACACGTTTAAACGTACAGTACATCGCATGTCAATAATCTTCATTTCTCCATATGAACAACTTCATGCCTGTAATATCCCAGAATTAACGTGTCCACAGACAAGAAGTGGTCCAGGGGTCTGGAACAGGGGGAGGGATGGGTATTCTCTTTTTTTTATTATTATTATTCCCTCACTTCTTTGGAAGCAGTCTGGGGTTAGGCTGTGGTCACCAGCTCATTACTGCAGTAGTCTGTGTCTTCATGAGGCTGCTGTCTCACCACTCTGCTGCCAGATTACATGGAATTCACCAGGACAAAACGAAGGAAAAAGCTGAATTTGGAAGGCTGAGTGGCCTATCTTCCATCTGCCAGGAAGCACTATGACAGCCCTAACAGAGCTGGTGGGGTGTAGGAGAGATCAGAATCAGGTCCTAAATACTTACAAATTAGCTTAAATTCTAAACCCGTGCTAGCAGGAGGAGTCAAGTGCTGTGACAGGTCTCCTCCAAACCCTTTGCCTGCACCACCCTGCCCCTCTAATGCATCCCTTAGATTAGATTGCATGATTTCTGGCCAAAATAGTGGAACTCACGTTATTCCCTGAAGATTTCCTACTACTTCTTGAAATGGTGAGACATGCACAGTGTAATTTGCAACTTCTCCATCCCCAGGGAAGGCTTTTTCTTGTTGCTTTCTCTTTGGAAACCTTGTTTGAGTCCTGCAAGGCTTTGTTTTGAAAGCCTGTATAATTACAGACTCAGTTGACCTTTTTTTAACAAAGCTATTTATATTCTGTAGTTTTGTCATCATCAGAAATTTTCAGGAAACCTTTTTTCTACCTTTCAACCGAAAGGGAATGTTATGTGCAACCCAAAATTTTAAAAGAGATCAACTTATTTTCTGTGATTATTATTAAGAAATCATAACTTCCTGGCACATACACACACTGAAACGGACACTATTTTTTACAAATCATGGCCAGCACTTTAACTAAAGTCAACAATGTACTACCTAGTTTACGCCAAATATCACCTAACAAAGGGAAAAACAATTGCAAGGGTGTAGAAGTATTAGAATGTGATGTCAGTATTCCCATTTTGAAGCATGATTCATCTTGCAAATCTGTGTGCAGTTGTTCATTGGGACATAGGAAGTTGGGAAGCTTTCACACAGTAATATTGAGAGTTTTCAGTATCTCTTTTCAGTATCCGACTTCAAATTCCACACCTAGAATGTCCTGATGGGGTACCCTCTGTCCCCTGAAGCTTAACCAGTCCCAGTCACACAAAGTTCCTGCAGGCCTTGGAGAGCTTCTGCCTTCTACATGCAATGATCTGCTTGGCAGCTGCATGGCTGCAGTCAGGGGTAGCTGGAACTCCCCTGGCATTCCTTTACTGGGAACAGTCCATGGCTGCATCTTACTTTGGGGGGGCAGTTGCTCCAGGCTTCAGTAGGGTTTGTAAAATACAGATCTGTGCCTGAGAACTGAAGTCATAATGGCTGCTTTGTCTTCAAAGGGTACAGAGAACTTTGTAGTCAGCAGCTGAAATGTGATCATCTTCAGCTTTCCTCAGCACCTTTGCTTTTCTGTTACTCTCTTGATGAGGCTTCATAGATCAATGCTAGATTTTGCAGGGATGTTCTTCACTTTTGGTTTAGATCAGGATTTTGCCTCACATGGATAGGTGAAGATGCAGCTCTGCTTGGCCTCTTAGTAGGTTTGCAACTCAGGCACCATCTAACTGCCACTCCAGTTTATGAGCTAAAGATCGTGTTAAGACAGGACAGGATTAATTTTTGGCAGCATTTCCAGAGCAAGCAGGACACCCAGACCTAAAGAAAACTAATTCAGTCACCTTCTGTGTATGAAGTGCCTTCCTTCTGCCCACCAGCAGCAGAAAGTCTTAGAGAAATGGGATGGAGCAATGCAAGCCGTATTTCCCACATCAGTTTTGGGTTTGCCTTTTTCTTTTTTAATTGCTCTTCTCTGTCAATGTAACTGCATTAACTGAAGGCAAAAGAGGTGAGACGAAGAAATTGCATCTGGCATCCCTTAGTTAAAGGCAGGAATTATGCTGTTGGCATGCTACAGGACAAAGATATATATAAAAAATCCCAAACCTCAGTAATCTGCAGAACAATCAGTCAGAAAAGGAAAGAAAGAAACACAAGGAACTTAAAACAGAAAACTAAACATTTCTTCCAGCCCTCTTGCCTTCATCTCAAAATGACCAATGTGTGCAACTGCTCTTCAAGCAAGAACAGGACAATTCCTTTTAGGCACAGGGCCACAGTCTGTCATACAAAGCTGAGAAGACAAAGATCTAGAAAGAATTCCAAAATGCACTGGGAGCGTAAGAGACGTGGTTATAAAGCTCATTTTATATGGCAAGGGGTGACACAAAAATAATCGTCCTTAAACCTCATTGGTAGCTGCAAGAGTACCTGTCAGGATTAAACAGTAGAAATAGGAAAAAAAAGTTTTAATTCAGATAATAATAATAATAATGTATTATTTAGTAGTATAGCCTGAATATTTCTAGAAGCATTTGAATGGTTTGCTTCAGAAATATACAGGGCTTGGTTGAAGTTGATCATACACAGGGATCCAGACTCACTTGAGAGGCAGATTTCACATCAAGGCAGTCTGTGGTGTGATGAGAATCAACTGAGATAAGGTTAGATTTTTAAGAGATGACTTAGATGCTACTGAAATGAGCTGCAACTGGAAGAGTAAAGCTCTGTGCCACAGTTAATTTCCACAGACAATTGAAGAGGTCTCATACAGGCTCTCAGTGCTCTTACTGGGAGGGAGCTCTGCCCCTTCCCTGTAGGACTTCTCACAAATTGCTGAAACCCAAGGCATTCTATGATTCTATGATAAATTGATTATGCCATAGGAATGGCTTTATGAGACTAGTAAACTATTTAAAGCTCCATTTGGTCACAGGGTATGCAGTATTGAAAAGTTATCTAGCCTTCAGAAGATCAGCCTGCACCTGAAAAAGTACCACTTGACTGGATGACACCAAACCTTTGAAGAGTGCCTGTTTAATTGCCCTAGGGAGCATGTGATAGCTAATAATACAACAGCTGATTCTGCAGCTGTAAAGCTCTGCCCACACCAGAACCATCACCTTTTCTTTCAATTCTGATGTATGAGGTCCATCCAGAATGATCCATTCTACTAGTGCTGGATGAAATACTTGTAGTTGTACCTCCAGAGATAAGGCAATATCAAATGACTTTTTAAGTAAGTGACCACAAAACAGAAGTGCTTTGATTAAATCCAGCTCTGATTAAGCATTTGAATAGCTGTGAGGGTGGCTAGAAAATCTTTTCATCTCTTTCATGTTCATGTGTCTGGATGGTGATACTGATTTTTCTAGCCCATAAGAGGATCTTAAAACACTCTGCCAGTGGTGTGATCAGCAAGGCTTTGTAGAACTTTTCACTTTCTTCTCTCAACATGTGTGCTTGCTCTGCAAATGAGTGCTTTTCAGGCAGTTGCTATGGTACCCCTGTGATGGCATGGCTGAATGAGAGTCCAAAATTTCTACCCTTAGACTTATTTTTGTTTTTCATGATGCTGATTATTGATAGTAATTGTCCTGTTTTTCTGCATCTTTATGTATCATATATATATATATATATCATTATATCATATATACATATCAGCTTATGTACAAAGTTCTTTCTAATTATGGCTCAGCACCATTTTCGGTGTGAACAGACATATTTCCTTTTTTCCTTAATAATATAGAATTGGTGTGATGTAGATTACTATTTTCCTCAGAACTTGCCCAAATGCTACAGCAAGAACTCTATTCATCTTCTGTACCCTCAGACTGGAGACATTCAAGCATTCAGGTTCAGAGAAGAGCTAGCATTCCTGAAGACACAGCATCATGTGTTAAGAGACATCTGAAGAACCCTGTGTACCAGATATGCAAGACAACTTACTCCAGTGCGTACCTTGTTGCTCATCTTACAAAGCTAAGAGAGTTTACAGCTCAGGCGGTGCACCTGGAAGAAAGGAGAAGCCCCGGGGCGCGTTAGTGGCTGCGTGCCCGGGGGGTTGTTTACTGCAGTCGGCACTTTGTCACCTTTCAGCCAGCCTCAAGACCACATCCTCCCAGTCCCTGCTGACATGGGGGTTACCCTGCGCCGTGCAAAGCCAGCAGGAAGCTGAAGCTTCCCATCTCCGACTTCACCCACCCCAGCAAACACAACATGACCTGGAAACGAATCCCAGGGTGTCTGCGTGTGCCCGACCCTGCTGCGGGTGTTTGGTGTGCGGGGTGTGCCCCCCCAGGCCTGCTGTGCCATGCTGCAGGGTGTGAGGGCTGTACGATCGCCCTTGACTACCTCGGGGGGTGTCTGCACCCCAGAACTGCTGCCCACTCACCTTCCATTCTGCTCCTCGGCCACAGCTGCCCATCCTACCTCCTCGTGTTCAGCTGCTGAGGCAGAGGAGACAGCCTTCCTCAAGAAGTAGTAAACAGTTTGAGGAGCTGCTAGTTGATGTGACAGAGTCCCCTAGTAAACTAATAGCATCGGGCTGTGCACTTCAGTTCCTTGGTCTCAAAACCACCTTCTGATAGCCTGTTTGTCATGGTTATTTTCTGTGGTGACTGAGAGATGCCAACAACAAAAACATGGGGTGATTTAGTCAACTACTGGGTTTAGGGCAGAGAGTTTTCTTGCCTCAACTGTTAACAACTATAATACAGCAGATTTACAGCTCTTGTTTGTTTAGGCTACCTAAAAGTTAATATAATAAATTCTAGTATCTTAGTGAAGAGACAAAAAAACCCACAATTTGATAACAATATGGAAGTCATTAATATTGCATAAGACACGTGGGAAAAAAAAATCATCAAAAAAACTTCCTTGAGAAGGTAACAACTACCACTTATGAAAGGTTCCAATGTGGATTTCTCTTGACAAAAAAAAAAAAGGTGAGAAAAATCATCCAGCATTTATTTCTGATACAACTTGCTGTATGCCAGGCAAACCAGAGCCATCTTCTGCTTTAATTACAGGCTGGGAGCAAATGCAATATCTGCAGCTTTAACAAACATTGACCCTTTAACTGAACGTGCCCTACAAACACATTAATGCCCATCTGGGAAATAATCCAATGAAATAATCCAATCACACCACCAGGGAACTTATATAAACAGAAGATTTGTAGGGATTGTATTCATTACTTTGATTCAAGCAAAATCTCTATTTGCCTCATTAACAGTTGTGGAAATGCAGCTTTTCTGTGAAGGAGTAAGGAAGATTTACAGGCTTAAAATGCTCATGGCAGCACTTCTAAGGCTGGCTTAAAATAAGGCTGGAGGTCAATATGAGCCTGTTATACCTTTATTTAAGTGACCATAGGGTCACTAGTCAAAACAATGTATTAGTGGCACTGTGGGTGCTGCTGACACTATATCCTAAGGGATGGTGCTTCCAAATGCTGCTCATTCCACACAGCACCTGAGGGCTGTCACCAGGGTCTGATCTGCAAGGGTCTGAGTGCTCCAGCCAAGCTCCACATCACCCTGACCTTGATGTCAAATCCTGTGCCTCCCAGTGTGGAGCCAAAGAAAAACTGTGGAACCTTGGTTACTGATCACTCTGGAAGAACAAATTTATTTCTGGTGGCCAGCAATATTTGGATGCTTCTGTGCTGTAAGAAGCTGAGAGGGCAAGAGGCAATGGGAGCCAGTTGGAGCACAAGAGGTTGAGGGGAAACACAAGGAAAAAACTTTTTCCCAGTGAGGGTGCCAGAGGGTGTTTACTTATTTTTACTGTTCAAACAATGCTACAACCACTACAAAGTTTATTAGACCAGTGCTAATAAAAGTGGTTGAAGACTTGTACCTTAGACTTTTTCCTGAATGTAACTTTAATAATTTCCTCCAATTTTAGCACAGAATGTTTTTAACTTATCTGTTTTGTTGGGGTGAATGGTGGTGGTGGAAAGGTATGTGTGCAGATGAAACATTTTGAGTTAAATAGTATACTAGCATCCCTTTCCCTCAAATTCCATTAATAATGCCCTTTTTAACAATGGCTCACATTTTATTGTAGTCAGATGATACACACATAGAGAGTATCTGTCATTCACATTCTAACCCTTGACAAGGAAATATGAACTCATTCCTCCCTACTAGATAAGCTTTTTGCCTGCAGTATAGATGTTCAACAATCAAAAGTACTAATAAAGCTTCTCTTAATAGAGTCTTCAATATTTTTTTTTCTTGTCCTGTCTGCACCAACTACAAGAAGTATTGGCACCAAAACATCCAGACATCAGACTGGACAAGGGAGAGGAACACATTGCTATGGGATGCTGCCTCCCACTGCTTTTACTGCAGCTGCTGGAGCTCATACGAGCTGGGAGTATTCCAAAAAGCTGCTTTTCTTCCTTTCTTTGCTATGACTGCTTATGAGCTTTCTAAGTGGCCCCATATCACAGTATATCACACTACATCATGACACAGAAAACAGTTGCCATTCAGCTTGTATCTCAGAAAGTCTGAGGAAATCTTAGCTGACCTGGTTTTAGACAACCCTTGCCTTTCATTTTGGATGTACTACAAGTGGCACTGCTAAGGTTTGACTGCAGCTGGATAACTGGGATCCTCTTTTAAAGCCTTAATTTATTCAAAGTAAGTCAGTCAGTGTTTCCTCCTGTTCTAGTTTCAGTTGTCCACATAAGTCTGGCTGACTGCAACCTCAATCTCTGCCTGATAATGGAAAGTCAAAATATTGTCATGTGCTGCTTTGTAAAGGAAAAAAATAATGTCAAGCAAAAGACCCTTGTCATGGGACAGAAAAAATATTTCTAATTTTCTTCCTGGATAACAAATCCATCCTAAAGGATCAGAGGAAATTTCCATGATTTTAAATTTATTGCACACGTACTTTGATGCCTTGCATTGCAGCCATTTTGATTCCCATTCAGGGAAGAGTTGACAGGGCATGTTTGTGTTGCTCCTTCATTGGTGACAAGGGGAATATTTACAATCAT